>PVJH01026194.1:0-30445 GCA_004026705.1 Nesogale talazaci | reverse complement strand
GTGTACCCCAGGTGGCTGTTCCATTCATCAGTTGACGGGCTGTTAGGCTGTGTCCGTCTTTTTGTGATTGTAGATCATGCTTCAGTGAACATAGGTGTGCATTTATCTCCCCCGCACCTCCAAAAGTGTAGCCAGTGGAGAGTAGTAGTAAGTGGGCTCCAGGGCTCCAGATAGTTATTTAACTGAACTTTTCGTTGGACAAGTGTCTGTATACATACTCCAAAGGACAGGTTTGTCCATGCTTATGTAGTCCTGGTGGCACGCTTAGAAAGACTGGACTCTAGCTCATCAACAGGTAGTCTCAGAAGCCGGCCGGGGTCACCGAGTCAGCATGGACTGAATGCGATGAGTGTGGTTTTGGTATACATACTTATTTACACCCCCCCCCACCCCCACAGAGTGAAGTCGGACATTCATTTTAGATATAAATGCATTCTACTGACATGCCCTTTTTACAAGGAAGACACACAGAAGTGTCCCCCTCCCCACATCACTGTGCACAACAATAGTCCTTGCGAAGTAGGTAGCCGAACTTCTTCTGAAACAGTTGATGTTTTTCATTGTTGCTCTAATATGCACTCCACTTTCCTTAACTGCATGTTGCAGCTCGTTCCTGGCCCTGAGTTAAAGTTTAAATTTTATGGTAATTAACCAACTCCATGACCTTTGAAACTGAATGAAGACAGTTGTCGCAGAGCTGTGACTCCCTCTCAGTACCACTGCTCTGGGTTTGGACTGTGCAGTGGCATTCTCTTCCATTGAGCAAGTGGAGAATGAGAGTGGGGGACGTTCACATGATTTCTGCATTTAATATGTGCCACAGGACATGAGTCGTCTGTTTAAATTCCTTTTATAATGATTTCTTTATACTTGGAAATGTGTAGTTTGTACTGGCTGCCCTTTTAATGTTGTTTCATCCTGAATAGTTTTTAGAGAACTACCCTTTGTGACTTGCTCTTTTTCAGACAGGAATTTCAGCTCCTGAAGTAACTAAGGAAAAACCTTTCAAATTTAACTCTCAAGCTACTACGTGGTTATATCAGGGTTGGGAATGTTCTTAACCCCCTGCTCACTATCACTGGCAGTTTGGAGTTTCCAAAGACGAACGACTTTCAAGGGAGGCCCCATTTTGGAAGGCGCCCTGGCGGCGTGGTGGTGAAGGGCTTGCCGGCTGAGTGGAAGTCGGTGGTTGGCAGCCGCCACGCTCACTCCAGGGGAGACTGAGGTGGCAGTCCCCGCCTGCACAGATTACAGCCTTGGAAGTCCCATGGGGTGGTTCTTTTGTGTCCTGTTGGTCAGGATGGGCTGGAGTCCACTCAATGGCAACCCGTTTGATGTTTTTCCCTAACATTTGAAAGTTATCTGGGCTTTTTTTGGCTGGCTCCTGGAGCCCCGCCTGTGGAGTGGGGGCCCTTTCGCTCTGTGGTCATTTTGAGCAGCCAATCAACCCAGCAGCCACCCAAACCCCCACATCCACTGCACCAAGCAGGTTCTGACTCCTGGGAAAACCTACAGAACGCACTAGCACGACCGCACCGCGTTTCTGAGAGTGTAAACCATTCAGAGCACACACCAGCCTCTCCTTCTCCTGGGGGGTCGTCTTTGGCCAGTGAAGGAGAAAGACGTGTCTAGAAACTGTGAGTTGTGTTTTGGGGGACCAGGTTAGTTTTGTGTGTCATGGATAAAGTTTTCCAGGTACACATGAGAACTGGGTTTCACTCTATTATTATTAATATTATCTTCGTATTACTGGGTTTTTAATTGAACGTACTTCGTTGCGTGCCCGCTTGACTTGGGAGACTTGAAGCTCCCTCCAGATGTGCTGGGCGGCACTCTCCATGGATGCATCTACTTTTTCCTTTCCCCATTCATCTTTTTCCTGGGGCTGGGACATTCACAAGTGAGTGGAGGGATTGAAAGGCTCCGAATCTGAATATGAATGTTTAATGAGAGAAGCGCAGTCTCCGGGAACGATTGGCCTCTCAGCTATTATTCATAGCCATTCGTATATTAATAGCGCTATAAAAGTTTCCCATATTACAGGGCTCCGAGGGGAATGATCTGGAAAACCTAACAGGCTTTTCCCCTCTCTCGTGATTCATCTGACCTGCCTGAAAAATTATCTTAAACAGAAGGAAGTGAGTAGGCCTGGCCAAACCAGATTTTACACAGCACTGCTTCGGCGGGCAGGGAGTGGCAGGTGACTGGGTGCTGTGGTGACTGTTACTTGGGAGTCAGCACCCTAGCCAGCTTCTGTAAACACCACTGTAGGCTCTTTCTCAGATGCTCCCCCTGGAATTCTCGAGGCAGGAGACAGGCCCTTGTTTTTTCAGGGATTCCATGTAGCTACAAATTTGAGGGTTATCAGCAGTGTTTTCGAAACAAAGAGTATCTTGAGGAGTGGATTCCATTATTTGTTTGTTTTGAAGTCTGTTGTCAAGAGCAGTTGACGTAATGTATATATTAATAATAGCCTCTGTTTATTGGGAAGAGACTCTGGGTGGTGCAAACAATTACATGCTGTCAATAACCAGAAAGGCTGGCGATATGAATTCGCCCAGAGGCGCTTGGGGAGAAAGGCTGAAAGATCCCCAAAGCTAGCCATAAACTCCTCCCCCCCCAACCCTGAAAAATCCAAAACAAAGCACCTCCATGGGGCCCTGTTCTCCTGTGAGTCACTGGGGTGGGGTCTCCAGGAGTCTGTCTACTTGACAGTAGCTGTCCCCTTGTTTCTCGTGGATCAAACCCTTACTCACCTCAGGGGTCCTGGTGGCGTTGACACGTGGGGCTAACTGTGCGGTTTGAAACGACCAGCCACTCGGAGGAAGACCGAGGAGTTTTCTGCTCTTGGAAAGTGGTACAGTCCAGGGAATTCACAGGGACAGCTCTACCTACCCTGGCCTGTTGGGGCGCTCTGAGTTGTCATTGACGGGATGGCGGTGAGTGTGGTGTGTTGGTATTACTTTGTGGCAGGGCTGTGCTAAGCCCTTGACACTTATCACTCCTGCAGCCACCCGTCAGGGTCCTCGAGATCTCTCTACAAAGGAATACCTGCAAGCTGTGAGTCATGGGCTCACAGTCATGGGCTGTGAGTTTGGGCAACTTTGAACCCATTTTATGGATAAGAATGTTTCACAGCACCTGCCACCTTGTGACATCATACTGTGTGCTTGGTTTCTGTTTCTTTCCTGCTCGGATCTAAGTCCCAGGACTTGGTACACGAAACCTCTCAGTGCTGTGTCACTGTCACGAGCACTGGGATCATCGTATGGAGTCTTTAAGAACCCCCAGTCTTCAGTCTGAGCTGTGATCGCTGTTTATGGATGCAGGTCTCTTGTCTCCACCCCCACCACCCCCAATGAAATACAGAAGTAGAGTGTGTCAAACCCTGAACCCCTTTCTCAACCCTCTGTTTTGTTCAACGTTTGTGCCCCTTCCCCTTCACAGTAGCTGCCATAGTGTGGCATCCTTTGTACCTGGACTCACCTCACTACCCTCTGGTCGGTGCCGAGTCACAGCGACCCCATGGGACAGCATAGAACTGCCCCAGCCGGTTTCTTTAGACATCGAAAGAGTAGAAAGCTTCCTCTTTGCCCCGGTGGGGTGCCTGGTGGTCCCGAACCTCCCGCCAACAGAGTCGTAAACTGTCTGTGGCTGTGAAGTGCAAACCCTCCCCGGAAACCAGAGAGGCAGGGCGCACCTGTCATCTCTTTCTCACAGTTTTTAACGTTAGCGTGCTGTATGCTCGTATGTTTGTACCGGCACACGTCTAACCTGCCCCCTTGGTAAACAGAGTGCGGTGCATCGTTTTGAGTGTCGTTTCTTACGTCTCGTGATTTCTCTAGCGCCAGTCCCTGTGCGCAGCCTGCTTGCTTTTCTGGCCCTGTAGTTAGTTATACCTGTGGTACAGGTGGTACAGGAACAAGACCCGCGGTGTTGCGGCTTTTACCTTGGAAGCCCCAGAGAGCCCCGGGCCGGGCCGGGTGCGCAGCGGGAACGTGTGCCTTGCGCCGATTCGTGTGCCCCAGGGCCTGCATGGTTCCACCACGCCTCGCTTCCCACGCGGCTGCCGCTCATCCCTTGCTTGATGGCTTCTCACCTAAACTGTTTTTTCCCCATTAGAATACATTTGTGAGTGTATTTCTAGAGCTTATAGGGAATTCTACTTACTGTTGCTTCTGTTTTCCCCAGGAGCTCTTTGAGGCCCCTGTCTATATGCGACACAACAATGGCCTTTTTAATCATTCTTGACTGTACAGTTGGGTGGCGTTAGTAAGTCCATTTGTCAGGAGGATCTTGGTTGAAAGCAGAGAAGACCAGAAAGATGTATACCTGTGTTTTCGTGACAATACAAAGGCACTTGGCTCTAGATCATAATGAATCGTAGGTGACATTGTGAAAAATGGGAATTCCAGGACACTTAGTTGTGCTTGTAAGGAACCCCTACACAGACCAAGACTGGAAATCCACTGGGGTTTCCTCGCCCAGGTTCGATTCCTCGCCCAGGTTCGATTCCTGCCGATGAGCCTTTTTCCTCCCTCTCAGCCACCTGCAAAGAAACCTGGGTTCTCGCTGCCCACCCACATGCAATGTGGGGAAAAAGGAAAAATTACATAGAAATGAAAGCAGGAAGGTGTGTTTCACAGTTCCATTTCCCCATACTTACTCAGTCTGTGTGCTGAGCAAATAATCCGTGAAGCTGGGCTACTGGAGAAAAATGTCCACAGGATTGGGGGAAGACATATTAACAACAACTGTGATATGCAGCTACCACAACCTCACTTAGCTGAAAGCAGAGGGGATTAGAAGCACTTAATGATGAAAACCAAAGACGTCAGCCTTCAGTATGAACTACTCTTCAACATAATACAAAAATCTTCACAACTGGACCAATCAGCAGCATTATGATAAACTGAAACAATCAAAGTTGTCGAGGATTTCAATTTTCTTAAATCCACAGTGCCCAACAGAAACAGCAGTGTCGAAATTAAATGACCTTTTGCATTAGGCCAGTGGTTCCCAAACTTCCTATAGTTCCTCATGTTGTTGTGACCCCCAACCATAAAATTATTTTCATTGCTACTTCACAACTGTAATTTTGCTACTGTTATGAATCGTAATGTAAAATGTGATATGCAGGATGTATTTTCTTTTCTTTTCTTTTGGCATCACTGCCCTCTGGAGGGAGTGGGAGGCCCAGCCTTTGCTCCTGGAGAGGTACTGCTGGATACAGGATGTATTTTCATTGCTACAAATTGAATATAATGAAAGCATAGTGATGGATCACAACAACATGTAATTATATATAGTGAAATAGTTCTAATTAAAAGTAAATGAAATTCTGCAGCCCGTGCGTGGGCTTGACGGTTCAAATCCAGTGGTAGCTGGATAGTGCCCATGACCACCAGAGGCAGTGATGCCCACAAAAACCAAAAAAAAAAAAATAGTAAATGAAATTTTGTCTTGAAGCATGGTGTCACATAGGTGCTCGTAGGTGGGCCTGTCTGCATGTGGCTAGGCCCACCCTCAGAGACAGGAGCAGTGTCTTAGTTTCTAAGACCATGGGAAATAGGTGCTTTCTGGTGGTCTTAAGTGACCCCTAAGGTGACCCCTGTGAAAGGTTGAGGACTGCTGCGTTAGGCAAATATGCTACAAAACATTAAAGAGGCGAAGGTGCCCCCCTGAAGACTGAGACACACTGTCCCCAGCCACGATGTGTTTTTCGGTTGCTCAGATGGCTGTGGAAGTTAGACAGTGAAGACGGAAGGCTGAAGAAGAACCGATGCTTTCCAGTTATGGCGAAAGTATTGTGGACTGCCAGGAAACCAAACAGATTTATCCTGGAAGACTGCACTGTCTGAATGCTCGCGAGAAAGAGGGACGGTGGGCGTTGGTCTCCCTTGGGAGGGACCTGGAGAAATGTTATGCTTAGTGCAACAGAGAGGGCTGGGTGAGAAGAGAAAGACCCCCAAGGAGATGGGCTGGCTCTGCGTGTGCAGCCGTGGGCTTAGACATAGCAATGACGGTGCGGTGGGCACGGGAAGGGCCGCGTTTTCTTCTGCTTCGTGTGCGCTGGGACTGTTTTTGACACCACCCAACAAGCGCACTTACAATGTTATGTAACCATCACTATCTCCTCCTAGATCTTTTTTTAATCATCCTGACAGAGCAGAACCTCTGTACTCATTAAACAGTTCCTCCTCCCCAACCCAGGCTCAGCTCCCTTCTGCTTTTTACCTGTAACATGTAAGCTGTCTTTTAAACTATCATTTTATCTGTGCAGTTATCTCATCCAACCTCTCTCGCACTATATTGAAGTATCACGGGGGCAAGGAGTATAGCCCTTTTGCTGATCACTGACTCCCGGGACAGAGCATGTCGTGTAAGTTCTCAAATACATGCTTTTAGCAATCCAGAATGGGACACGGACAGACAAAGGTTGTCAGGGTTATCCACTCACTGTCGGTGAGTCAATTCTGACTGCAGAGAGCGCCCCATAGACAGAGTAGAACTGCCCCCCGGGTTTATGAGGCTGCCAGTTACAGGAGCTTCATCTTCTGAGGAGTGGTTGGTGGGTTTGAACTGCTGACCTTATAGTTAGAAGTCCAACTTGTAGCCCATTTTGTCACTAGAGTTCCCATGCGTGGAGTGGCTTGGGGGGGAATGAGTTATGTGTAGGCCTGAATTAAATATCTAGGGTCACTATCTGTTTCATCTAAATAGGAGTGTTATTCAGACAGTTAATAGAAAGCCTTTGTCAAAATCCACGTGGGTTTATTTCTGTTTCCCATTTTTGTATTGAAGTTTCAGATCCATACATTTTAGAGAGTCAAATAAGACACACAGTAGGCCTCTAGTCACCCTTCCGCCTGTGTCCACCCTCTTTTCTGAACATGACCTCTTTGAACCAGGGTTAGGTTTCATCTCTACCTGTGAGCTGGCCTCATGTGTTATCTTTTTGACCTTTGTTTTTGGTGCAGTTTATTGGCTGTTCACACTTTTCAGTTTTTAGCATATTTTTGTTATTCAGCTGAAGGTTCACAAAGCACGTCGGTTTTCCCTTCAGCACTTGCGGCACATGTTGTTTCATGTCCTGGCTTGCATCCCCCACAATGTAACATTGTTTATCATCTTTGCTCCCTGGACCGTGTGTGTGTCCTTCTGATTTCCTCATCTTTGTCCCTGGGCGAGCGCTTGTGATCTCACTGGTTGAGCACGCTAAGGAGTCCCTGCTTCTCCTGTGTGAGGGATCCACTCACACACCTGTCTCTGCTTAGGCTGAAAATTGAGCCACGGGGGTGAGTTCAGTTCTAGACCTAAAAGGTGAGTAAGCAGAAGCAATAAAATCCACATGGAAGCAGCACACCAGCCTGTGTGACTGGTGTCAAAGGGATCAGGTAACAGGCATCAAAGCCCTGAAAATCATATCATTATCAATGAGGGGGAGCACAGATGGGAGACCCAAAGGGAGGAGAAGAGCCCATCGTGGTACAGCATAGTAACAATGGAACTGTGCAACTTTCCACTAGTTCTTCAATGCTTGTTTCCCCCCCGCCACTATCATCCCAATTCTACCTGACCAATCTGGCTCGACCAGGGGATGTACACTGGATGCGGAAACATGGGGAATTCAGCACAGTTGTTCCCTTCAGGACCAATTGTGAGAGTAGCAATACCAGGAGGGTGGAGGGAAGGTGGAGTAGAAAGGGGGAACAAATTGCAGGGATCTACATATAACCTCCTCCCTGGGGTACGGACAACAGGGAAGTGGGTGAAGGGAGACATCGGATAGTGTGCAATATGACAAAATAATCATTTATAAATTATCAAGCCTTCATGAGGGAGTGGTGAGCAGGGAGGAAGAGGAAATATGAGGAGCTAATACCAAGGGCTTAAGGAGAAAGAAAATGTTTTGAGAATGATGATGGCAACAAATGTACAGATGTACTTTGCATACAACAGATGTATGTGTGGATTGTGATGAGTTGTATGAGCCCCCAATAAAATGATTTTTTCAAAAGGTGGCTAAGGGCCAAAGCATTGAGGGTTCTACAAGGCATTATCCAAACTGTAGGCTTAATCATTTGATGATTGAATTTCCTTCACATTTTTCTTCTTTATCCAGGACCTTGTAATGTGATCCCTTAAGCAATTGGCACCAACTAGCTAGGTACCAGTTCTTCTAGTGCCAGGGCCACGGAGATTGTTATTTAAATAGTTCATTAGTTTATTGAAGTAATTGCTATCATCCATCATTGAGACACTCCCCCAACCCCCCAATTGTTATTTGGATAATGCAGTGAAGTGAAATTTCTTAATATGGCTCTTTTGTGTCTTTGTAGACCCACCAAACCAGTGGGTGGGATCATGAAGATAGGGTGTGTAAAACACTGATAGAGAGTATTTGTACCTGGTTATTTTAACAAGCCTCCTCAGAAACAGAAACAGACAGAATTCCTGGGCCCCTCAAGTGAGAGAACCCGCTAGCAGGGCATGTTTGAGACTGCTGCCCATGGTGGAGGCTGAGGCAAGGAGACCGTGAGACAGATCAGAGGAGCCGCGCTGCGACCGTGATGCTGTGAGGCCGAGCAGCAGGCAGGCTTGACCCAGAGCGGCCGGGGCCAATGCACCACGTGGCTGCGAGGCTGAGGACCAGAGAGAGAGATTGAGATGTGGCTGCTGGCTGAGGAGAGGCCCTGCTTTGGGCAAGGACTCTACCCTTCATGTTTTCTGATCTTAGCTTGTGCCAACCTGTTACCTTCCCTAGTAAATGCCCATAATAGTGAGCATTGTGTGTGAGCTCTGTGGGGGCATTGCAATGGATTATCAAACCCAGCAGAGAGAGCCAGAGAGAGAGACAGAGAGACAGAGACACACGCTGTAGGAGAGAGAGTTGATGTCAGAATAGGGTCAGAAGGGATGAGGGTGGAGCCATGTCTGACCCCTGTCTCGTCGCCTTCAGCCTTGAGTTCATGAGCACTTGGCTTCTCCTCCCCTGTGGAGCCAGAGGAGGTCCTCAGTGTCCGGCCCCTGTGTTAGGCCTGGTTGACTAGAGAAACAAATCCAGTGACACACATCCATGTGTAAGAAAGAACTTTCTATCAAGAGGTAGTTATTTATCAAGAAAACATCCCAGCCCGTAATTCCTGCCCTGGCCCATACGTCCCACTTCCGACGCTCACAGCACTTGCAAGGATGCAGAGTACACCCGGTGGGTGCAAAGCCATGTGGATCCAACAGTGGCGGCTCTGGCAGGTCTCAGAGTGGCTCTGAGCCAGCAGGAAGGTGAAGACAAAGAGAGCGGGGAGGTTCCCAGGGTCCTCCTTATGAGAAGCTCTGGTCCACATGGGAGTCACCCTCTGACAGGCTAGATGCCACCCCTGTACTTTACATAGCTTCAGGTTGACATGAAGTTACGCAACCAGCACATTGAGGATCTCAGATGGCTACTCATGCTAGCCAGACCCCAGTCGCTACTTGGTAAAGTAAGGTCTAGACTATCGCCTCTGTGCACTGTGTGAAGAAGGCAGCTGACTTTGGTATTCCCTGAGAAACATGGTGCTGAACCCCAGCCCGGGCCTCATTCCCTCAGGCTGTTTGGTTAGGGCTCAGCAGTTTTCATAACCTCGCCCCCCCCCCCTTGTGTGCCTCAACAATCATGGATATATTTGCAGCAAAGGTGTACATGTGTACACATATCCTCTGCCAAACCTAAATGTTTTTGTGGGTCTATGTGCCCACTCTCCCTCCCACACCAGTTCAGCTTGCATGTCTACCCATGCATCTACTTGTAGCGCAGTGGGACTGCAGGGTTGTGCACATAACAGCGTTTACCTCGGTGGTTGACCTCTCCTTCTACACCAGCTTCCTCTCAATACAGTTAGCGCATCATTTTCAGTAGATGTTAGACTGGCACTCAGTGTTCCCATTTTACAGGACTCCGAATGCTGATGGCAGTGAAATCCTGTGGCATCTACCCTGATCTTTTTTTTTTCCCCCTTTCCGCTTAAGTTTTGTTCTCTGTTGTTGTGTCGAGTTCGTTCCCACTCGTGGGGACCTTGTGCACCGCAGAATGAAACTCTGCCCGCTCCTGCACCATCTGCACCTTGCTCTTAGGTTCCAGCCCACGGCCGCAGCCACCATGTCTGTCCATCTTGGGATGGCCTTCCTCTGGCTCCTTCTCACCCTCCCCCCAGCCCCTTTACCAAATAGGATGTCCTTCTCCGGGGACTGGAGGTCTATCATTGGTATACCTGCACACCTCTGCCATACTCCACTTTGATCTGTCACTTTCCCTCTCCTGAACAAGTAAGTGCACCTTGTTCTTCTCACCTGCTCTGGTTCAGCAGGCTGCTCTCCATGCCCACTCCATGATAGGTAGCCAGACCCCCGCCCCCCATCGCGTCCTGGGGCTCTCCTTGGCTTCAAGTGCTGCCCCTTCTTTTTCTGGGCCCCAGCGTCTTCCCTCTCTTGAGTTTAAGCCCCTGCTTTGGCAGTGCATCTCTGATGGACATCTCATCATAGCTCTTATTAATTCTAAGATGGTGTCCTTGGCTGCATCTGCACTTGGCACTCCCTGCTTCACCCTTGGAGAGTCCATCCACAGGCTCTGTCGGGGTGAGGAAAGGGCTGTGTGGAGGAAGGGATGGTCTGGAGGCCAACTCTCCTTCTTAGCAAGCTTTCCACAAGTCTTCTGTTTCCCTCGTCATTTTACCCCCTTTCCAGGAGGACTGGTTCTGCCCGGTCCTATGCTGCTTAGGCCTTCTCTGTGCTCCGGGCCTTTCTCCTTGGTGCCTGCCATGTGTGCGCATTGCCACTCATCCACCTGCTCTCTGGTTTCCAAAGTCCGTCCCCAGGGCCTCGGCCTGATGGGTAAACACAAGGAGGCTTCCAAAAAGACATGGGAAGATGGAAAGAAAAGATCATGGAATTTTCCCAGGAACCTTGGGAAGCCTCCTTGAAGTTTTTCGTTGTTATCACTTAAGGTAAAGGAAAGGAGCAAAGAAAGGCTTGGGGGCACTCGTTCTGACGGGACGCTTCCTGAGCTGATGGTTTTTCAATGTTGTTTGTAATCTCCCAGCTTTGTTACTTAGACTTCGTCGAATGACCAGCTGCCGTCGTGGCGATGTGGGCTCCTGGTGACCCTGTACGTGCAAAAGCAGGCCTGCGTGCCAGGGGGATCCTGATACTGATTTTGGGGGGGGGGGAAGTGGCTCACCAGACCTTTCTTTTAAGATCCCCCAGGATGGAATTGCCTCTCCAGCCTCTGTTATTAGTAGTGTTCTCACCATCCACGGACAGACTCCCGTGAGTGGAATATACGTGTGGAAAGACAGTGCTGCCAACCGTGACCGCAAAGGACTGCACCTCTCGGGGCCTCAGTTTCCACATCTGTGAAGCAGGCGAGAACAGGAAGTTGCTAAGCTTCCCTTCCTTCCTAGGCGTGTGCAATTTGCAGTCACCGCCCTGGCCCTCACCCTTGGTGGGAGGAGGCCCGGTGGGGCGGTGGTTATACACCGGCTGCTAACTGCGAAGTCAGCCCTTGGAAAGCACCAGCCCTTTCTCCCTGGGGAGAAAGACAGGGCTTCTTTCCACGCCCATCACGGGTTTCAGTCTTGGAGGAAGCCCACCAGGATGGTTCTAGCCCGTCTTACAGGGTCGCTCAGCGTTGGCGTCAACCCATTGGCAGTGACTTTGGGATCCTTGGCAGGAACGCGGGGACTTTTGAATCACCTTGCTTTCGTCAACCAGCACTGCGTTATCTCCAACGATTTGCTATTTTTCTGTTGGCTGTGCCACCCCTGGGCTGAGCAAAACGATGCATCTGAAAGGCTTTTGAACTTGATTGGCTAATTCACATAATACAGCTCTATAAATGCCTTGAAGTTTGTGACAGTTTATATTGGGTTGGGCCAAAGTTCACGTGTGACGGTTGCTAATCAATTAATGGTTACCTGAACAGAAGGGTAGCGCCAGCTGGGGGGCAGAAAAGCAACAAGTGCCCCGGGCCTTAGCAGAAGCAGTGAGGACTCTAGAACCCACGTCCTGGGAAGCCGCCCTGTTCCAGGTCAGAGCGACTCAGGCGTATAGATAGATGTGGGCCCAGCCCGCTAATGAAGCTGTTTTCAGGCTTGGGCTTCCAGCTGATTCCCGGGGCACTAGTTCCCTCTCAGCCAGCAAGGTGGCAGCTACCAGTACTTGCTGTAGGTACTCTCTGCCCAGGAAATCCCAGTCCCCCTTACAAGCACGCCAGTACCCACACCAGGGCTGGCTTCCACTCAACGTGGAGCGGTGGTCCCCGAAACCAGAGCCCAGTCCCTATGGGAACTGCAGGGTCCTCTTGGTTGCCCGGGCCCCGGAGGAGAAAAAGCACAGAGAGAGGGGCAGGCATACACAACTTACACATCTGAGTTTTCCAGATGCCTTCACTCTGCTATTGCCTCTGCGGCATTCCCATTTGGTAGCTCCAGGATCGGGACTGGGTGATCCCAAAGTAGATTTGCCGAAAGCCTCACACTTGTTTCGTAGCATTTAAGACACTGCGCGGGTGTTCCTGCTGGGCAGGTGTGTCTTCCTTGAGAAGTGACCCCCTGGGACAGCATCCTGCAAGGAAGGTGACATACAGTCGGACAGCCGTCGGAGAGTTGGGCCTCTGGGTGGGAACAGAGAGAAAAGTCAAAGTCGGGCTGTGAGTGAAATCAGAGGTTTCGTTTCTAGAGATTGGCGTGTGGTTTTGACCGTTGTTTGGGACAGTTGCCTGAGCAGCTGACCAAACAGAGCAGGAACGCGTCTTTCTTTGGGTGCGTTTTGTGTGTTGGGGCACAGGGATGTATGGGAGGGGAGGCCAACAGCCCCGAAGCCAAGGGAGAGAAGAGTCCTTCAGCGTGGTGGAGGTACCCAGGGGCAGAGCGCACGAGGCACCAAAAGCCGGTCGAGCAAAGGAAGTGAGCAGTCAAAGGCTCAGGCTGGCAAAGACTGCCGCTAGAATAAGAGGAGGAGGAGCCTGGGTAGCCTATTGGTCACGCATTGGCTGAGAGCTCCAAGATCTACAAGATCGTTGGTTCGAAACCACCAGCTGCTCTCTAGAAGAAAGACATGGCTTCCCACTCCTATTTCCTACACAAGAGTTAATCTTGAAGACTCACAGAGGCAGTTCTACCTTGCTCTAGAGGGTCTCTCAGTTGGCGCTGCCTTGATGGCAGTGAGTTTGGTTCTGGGGTTTAAAGGAGTCTGAGGGCCGTGAAGTCCAACCAGGCTGTAGCGAGTAGGACTAAGGCACAGACTGTACAACCAGGAAGGAGTCCTTGAAAGTCCTCAACTAGTACAGTTGAGTTGACTTCTGAGTACCCCGTGCACAGTGGTACGACAGGCTGCCAAATTTTTTGCCCTTAGTGGCATTTGCAGAATGGACGGTTGTGATCCATAGTTTTCCATCGGCCAGGTTTAGGAAGGTGATTGCCAGTCTCTCCGGGCTGGAAGCCCCTGGGAAAGCTGCCCACCATATTAGCACACACCCCTCCACTGACAAAACAGCCGGTGGCTGCACAGGAGGTGTTCTGGCTGAGGCTCCAACCTGGGTTTCCTTCCTGAGAGGGGCGGGCTCCACCACGAAATCACCACTGCCCACTCTGTCAAAAGTCAAACCTTCTGCCAGATTCTGGCGGAAGGCTGCAGGTTTATTTTTCAGAGGGGTAAAACAGAGTCACTAGAATGGGGATCTCAATGGAAGCAGGCATATTTGAGGCAAGGAGAGCATACTGTTAAGCTCCTTTCAACTCCTGAGTAATTCTTTTATAGCCAGAATCATTTATCAAGGTTGAATTAATGGGCACACTAGAAATAGAGGTGGCCAGATGCGCCTCCCAACCAGTAGACATTAACTATTACACTACTGAGTGACTTACCCCAGTTTCTGGATAGTATTCCATTTTCCCTTTTCCTCCCCCACCTTTAATCGGAACTTAGTTCTTATTCTCTCTCTCTCTCTCTCTCTCTCTCTCTCTCTCTAGTAAAGTTTAAAAGATTGAAGGGTAACTTAATTTCTTGGCTATTCTACTAATCTTATCATAACTATTTGACTAGCCAGCATTTGGTGCTTTAGAAATCATATCCAGGAATTGTACTATTTCCCTAGATCTTCAGCACTTGAGAGCCACCCCAGGGGGGCCAGGAGCACCGAGGGGACAGGCAGAATCTTTGCCCTTGTAGAAGGAATGAGATTTAGCACAATTAGTTCAGAGCTCTGTGTACAAGGGAAGAGCTTTGTCAGATAAACCAAACCCAAACAAGCAAAACCCCAAACCCAGGCCTCCCTCCCCAAAACAACAACAAAACTCATCAAAAGAAACCAAGGCTCAAACCCAACTAGTTTCCTTCTTTCAGGAAGTTTACATCCAGAATGGTCTTTCTCATGACGATTGACTTCAATGGACTCTTCCATCTGTGGAAGAGTTGGAGTTTTAAGTTTTCTTTGAGGTTCATCACAAATTATTACAACATATGATATTACTGGCTCAGGCAAGTGTCTGGCTGATAAGTCATCTTAACTTTTTCTTTTTTCTGATTCAGTCCTATCTAAAATTATTCTAATATGTGTTCCTCTAACTCCCATGCAAATTAAGCTGGACTTACAATATTGAAATCCACCAGGCATCCTCCTATCTTCATTTGACTCAGGCTGGATTGTTTAGGGGGGTCCTGGTCGTATAGCGTTGGGCTGCTCACCACAAGGTCCGCAGTTTGAAACCACACCAGCCACTCCTCAGGAGAAAGAACGGCGCTTTCTATCCCTGTAAAGAGTTGGTCTCGGTTTGGGGCTGATGGTACATCTCTGTGGGAGAGAAGATGGTTGAGCAGGCCCCTGAGTCCATTCTGTTCGTATGCCTGGGTAGCATTTGTCAATCCCTCCGGCAGAAGCCGTGTCCAGAAAGCTTGTAACCGATCAAAACCTTTCAGATCCGTGGAGAACAGCAACACCCACACGAAATAGGAAACGGTCCTGATCATCGAGGGCACAGTTGGGGGAAGAACCATGGTATCCACATGAATCACTTTGCCCGGCAGGTGACCAGAGAGGACGGTGCCACATTTGCTTGTAGACCATGTCTGGATGAGATCTGACCAGAAAAGGTAATCAAGGGAAAAACTGCAGTGCTAACATTGAACTGCTTGGAAACTGTGATCCACAGCAACACCAGAGTTGGTCTGGAGCAGCAGGGGATGGCGTTGCTCTATGGTAATCCTTCCATAGCCACGAGTCACAGCGACTTCTCCAGTTGACCCAGGAGAAAAGCAATGGCAGATGGAAATCAATTGTCATGGGCAGGAGACTAAATAAACGTTTCATTGATGGAGCACATTCCATCTTCCCTATGAGCTGAACTTCCCACTTAGCATCCTTATAAGCAAAGTGGTAAAAACAACAAAGTTTAAAAAAAAATTGTGCATGTTAGGAAGTGGGCTCATTATGTGGTGCTTGGAGTTAAACTCTAAGGACTGCCTTCACTTAGAATTGCTTATTGATGATGCTAATAAATAATGGAATAACGCATCAACAAAAAGAAGAGTCTTGGGCTGAGCCCCGGTGACGTCGTGGTTGTGCAGGGGACTGCGGCCCACTGGGACGGAGGTTCAATTCCAGCAGTGGGGCTGGGCCTCCTACTCCCACCACCGGAGAGCAGTGATGCCCAAAAACAACAACAACCACAACAAAACACAAAGAAGAGTCTCAGAAACTCCTGGGGGCCACTCCTCCCTGGTTCATGGGATTGTTGTGAATCAGCCCTAACCTGATGGCAGCAGGTTGGTATTTGGGGTTCCGATTGTTTCGGAAAAGTTAGTGGGAACCCCCCCCCCCCCCACACACACACACCATGATGCCAAGGAAATGCGAGGTAAGATTTCATCCCCCTCTCTGCCCTTCTTGAACCATGCGGAGGAACCCTGGTTTTCCATGGGAGACATTTCTGGGTTCTTAACATTTCCAGACTTACTAAAAGGTCCAAGAAGACCTTTTTTCTTCACTAGACAGCCCTCTACTCATTATCTTCATCTCAGGTTGTGACTTTCAGAATCGCTTTTAAAAAGTGTGGGTGGGGCTGCATCTGTCTTTTAGGGATTTTTGTGCTAATTCTCCAAGTAGAACAAATTCAGAGTATACCCATAAACATACTCCATTTACACAAGACGGAATACCTTGATTTAGAGACATAGTATTTTTGAGAGGTTGGTTGTGTCTGCGAGAGGGATTCAAGAAGGTCACAGAAAAATGGAATTGAAAGATAATGGATTTTTTTTCCCCACGAGCTTTTTGAAGCCGCGGTGTTACTTGCTTGGTCCTACATGACTCAGAAAGCAAACTCACTCTCAACGAGTCCATGCTAGCTCATGTGACCTTATAGGACAGGGTAGAATTGCCCCTGTGGGTTTCCTGGACTAACTCTGTGAGGGAATAGACCACTCTGTCTCCACGGACCTATACAAATAACCGACTCCCTGCTCATACTGCTCCGTCTCTCTGGCGATGACTGGTCTGCCTCCCTTTGAAGGGACCTACATCTAGCAACAAGGGCCTGTGGTTTTCATCTCTGCATTGCTTGGCCCATAAGTACTTGTTGACTGAATTAAAGAGGACAAATCATCTTAAGTCCAAAGAACTGAATGTTGGGAATCACGTTCTAGAGTGACATGTGAATTGCCGCAGCGTAATCTCTCGACCTTGACTGCCGGGAACAAGCTTTGAATGAAAAGTGACTCAAGGCAAAAATGTTCTTCCAGATTTCCCAGCAAGTCTGCAGGAAGGTGGTTCCTGGTCGTAGAGTAGAAAAGGCTGCTGGGTAAATAGCTCCAAACATGGTCCTGAGGAAGTGACTGTGCTGGACTCCTCCAGACACAGGGTGCAAGCAAACGCCTCAAAGCTGAGAACGTGACTCCCGTCCCCCTTAAAGCATTGCTGCTTATGTCGTTACGGAGTTAATATCCTTAAAAACACCTGCTGGTTCCTGAAGGTCAGATGAAGTTGTTAATCTAAATGCAACTCATTTAGTATGACTGTGTGACACTGGGCGGGGAGGGGAGTGCTTCATTTCGATTGGTTAATTATATTGAGTATATGCCAAGTAAATAAAGCCATGTGGGTCAAGGGAATAATTTGAGCTGGAGTGGGCCACCAAATTAATTGAATCTGCCTTGTAAAATCAGTATCCCAATTGACTTAGCTGTCAGAAAGAGACCCACAAATACTCCGATGAAGCCAGCAATAGAATGATTGCTGAATTTCCCGGTGACACAGTTTGACATTTGACCTAACTTACAGAGCCCATGGAAGACCAGCGCGCCAGTTTTCATGCGTTCAAGCTGTCGGTTGTTTGGTTTTGTTTATGTTTCCTCAGGGTGAAATTTCCTCCATTTAATTCCTTCCTTCCTCTCCGCCCCCCGCTCTGTGTCCCGTTACTTCTGGGATCCTCAATTCTTGAAACCTGAGCATGCTGCATGGTGAGCACTTTTCTCAGCTCTCTGGTGCCAAGGAGGGAGCCAACCCCCCCCCCCTTACTTTCCCCAGGTTGTCTGCCTGCACGCCGTCTCCTTTGTTGTTGGTGGGGACCTCATTGCACCCCATGTGCAAAAGAGAAACACTGGCACGCGTGGCCGGACTCTGTGCCAGCCTCACTCTTGCCTGGTGCGAGCCCACGGTGCCGGTCTATCTGATTGAGGGCCACCCCTCTCCTGAGACCATGCCTGCCTTCTTGGCTGCATCAAATCACTGCTTTCCATCTCCCCGTCTTGCCCACTTCCTCCTTCTGTTCCTCGCATCCCCGCTCTCCATGGCTTTGGGGGTAGAGGCTTGTACGTGTACTTGGAACAGATGTAGTCTGTTGTGTGCCTGGTGTTCACGGTACCGAAATGGAACTGTGCTGCAGTCTCTGTGTTGCTTCTCCTGCTTTCTAGTTGCTGGGGGCTGGCCCAGGCGGGCCCGTCTCGTATACAGGCAGGCCTCAGTTTACAGTGCGGCGCACGATTGTGCTCCACAGACCCTGCGTTTGTTTTTTACAAATTCAATGTTGGCGGCAACCGTGCTTCCAGCAAGTCGACTGGGTGCCATTTTTCTAACAGCAGGCGCTCACATGATGTCTCTGCGTCACATTTTGGTAATTCTACCAGTATTTCAAACCATTTTTGAATGCTTCTGCACACTTAATGGATCACTGTATAGTGTAGACATAGCACTTATAGGCACCCAAAATGGTGTGGGACTTGCTTTACTTTGGTGGGCGGCAGTGCCCCCGAGGTCTGTCTGCTTATTTGCTACTTTGGTTTTAACCTCCAGCTGAACAATATTGTGTCAGACAGGGTTCTCTTAGAGAAATAAAACCAGGACACTAGTAATTCTCTTTCTATATGTATATAGATAGGAGGATATATAAGATAAGAAACAATTAACTAATCTATAAAACAACACAAATGACTTGGTGCAACTCACTTGCGTGAGGCAGCTAGAAGAAGACTGGCAGTCCTTGGAGTCTTGAGGACCGTCGAGTAGTCCTCTGTAGAGCAATCCAGGCTATCTGGTCACAGGCAGCAAACGGTAAAGCAGGTCACCACCAGTCAGTCAGATGACAGAGTCCAACAGTCCCCAGCTCAAGAGATGTATATCCCAGGAGCGTGGCGAAGCAGGGCTTGAAGAAAGCTCAACTCACAGCAACACAGTCCACGATGAGGCGTCCCACGGGTAGTGTTGCTTGCAGGTCGAGACACAGGACGAACAAGGCAGCCTGCTGGTCGGAAGATCCAAGAGCAAGAGACCAAGGGTGGGGCTTGCCAAGCCTTTTCTTTTTCCACCCTTCAATTGATCTCGGGTGTTCATTTGCCGTGACGTCACAACAGACCCACCTATCGTCTCTGGCCATGTTGGCTCCATAAGCTTACCTATAACAAATATCAACCATACCAGACCACACCCCTTACCACCACTGAGTTGATGCCAGCTCACAGTGGACCTGAGTCGAATACCTTCTCTTTCTTGAAGAAAATACCTTCTCTTTCTTGAGCAGTGGCCAGTGGTTTTGAACAGCTGACCTGGTGGTTAACATACCAGTGCATAAACGTTGTGCCACCAGCCCTCCTCACTCGACCACAAATCAGTTGTCTCCCTTGTTGTGAGCCCGAGGCTCCTTCACACTCCCTGCTGGAGGGCTGCACATCCAGCCTTTCCCTTCCTGTCCAGCAGCCTGGAGGGAGGATCTCCCTCCGTTTGTGTCTATCTAATCAGACTAAGCCCTGCCCCATTCGGATTCTGTGTCAGTCTGCACAAGGTTCTTCACACCCTTGCCAGTATTGGGCTTTATCTGGTGTCCTCATTTTTGCCTATCTGATAGGTGCAGACAGTGTCTTAATGTGGCTTTAATTCATACTCTCCGGTTACTAATGAGTTGAAGCATCTTTTTATAAACCAACAGAACCATCTAGAATGCCCCTGTAGTGGGTGGCTTGTTCATATTCTTTGTCCTTGACTTTCATGATGGTTCTTGTCCTGTTCTGGTGGCTTGGCAGAAGTCTCTCTTCTGGTCTGAAACTTGAGCTTGATCTTTGCCTTTTCCCAGTTTGCCATCGTGAGCTAGGTTTGACTTGATGGCAGAATTTTGGGTCTGTTTTGTTGAACAGAACTTAAGCGTGATGCTGTAGAGTCATACTCATTATCTTTACTGTGTGTATATTTTTCAGAGTCTTGGTCAGTACATTAAAGAGGGTCTGCTTTTTTTTTTTTTTTTGGGCATCACTGCCCTCAGGTGGTGGGAGTAGGAAGCCCAGCCTTTGAGAGGTTCTGCTTTTAAAATGATGTGCTGTATGATGCAGTTCTCCAGGACAACTGAGTCCAGTGTGGTTTAAAGTTTAGAGCAGCGGTTCTCAACCTGTGGGTCATGACCCCTTTGCCCCTTTCTCAGGGCTCGCCTAAGACCATGGGAAAACTCATATTTCCCATGGTCTTAGGAACCGAGACACTGCTTCTCTATCATCTCCAGGCAGGTGTGCCCACATGCAGATACCGCCACATATGAGGACCCGGCATGAAGAATATTAATCATGCTAGACCATGCTTCAAGGCAAAATTTCGTTTACTTGTCATTAGAAATAAATATTTCACAATATATAATGGCATATTGTTTTTGTGATTAATCACTATGCTTTAATTATGTTCAATTTGTAACAATGAAAATAGTTCATGTGTATCATATATTTACATGATGACTCATAACAGTCGCAAAATGACAGCTGTGAAGTAGCAATGAACATAATGTTGTGGTTGGGGGCCACCACCCCATGAGAGACTGTATGAAAGGGTTTTGGCACGAGGCACCTTGAGAACCACTGGTTTAGAGTAACAACCAAATTTCACTTTCCTCCAGGTCAAGAGCTTATTTTCCAAATTCCACGAACTCAGGGTTATGCTTCGTGCTGCTTTCTTGGATCAGGTTCCCATATTCCTGTGGCTAAGAGTGTTGGTCTGCTTTGCTGGCTGTACATGTCTTGTTTTTCTTTCTCCCATGAATGCTATTTAGACTACTCCACTTCGTGTACCGCATCTTAAAATGCAGTGAACAAGCCAAACCGGAGACTGTTGAGTTGATTCTGAGTGATGGTGACCTCGTGTGTGTCAGAGTAGACTCCGTGCTTCTTGGAGTATGTCATAGCTACTCCTCTGGGGATGGATGGCCAGACCTGCCCCCAGGGTGTCGCTGGGTCGCCTCCAGTCTCCCAACTTTTCAGTCAGCAAGCCAAGTGCATCATTAGCCATTTGCGCCACGCAGAGAGAGGCTCCAAGAGCTTGTATGTGTGTAAATATACATCTGTACACACACATTCATCTACTCCCAGGATGTGTGCATGTAGATATTATATGCAATAATTAGATCAAACAAAGATTGGAGCGCCCACTTGGTCGGCGTGAGAGAAGGGCCGACCGCAAGGTCTCAGGCAGACACCGTGTGGACATCCATCCGACGCACCCCCCAATTCCTTGGGGGCCATGCCTTAGTTCCCGGAATCCTTTCTTTGGAGAAATCAGCTGGAGTTTGTGAAACAAAGTCTCCAGAGGTGTGGGCTTCCTTGTCCTTTGCTGCCTGCTTCCTGCCCGGTTGACACTGGGGGGCGGGGGGGGGGGGCAAAGGGACGATGCGTCAGACCCTGCCCACCAAGAACACAGGATCAACCGGGAGCTGATTTGCAATGAAAAGAAAAAGTGTGATGCTGTGACAGGCTCCAGGCAGCTGGGCACACCTCGCCGTGAGGATGTGTGATTGTTGGCAGCTGCTCGCCCTGGGTTGGGGTCACATTCTGTGTCCCGGGACCCCTGGGCCCTGCATTGTTTGCATCCTGACCACCTGCATCCAGAACAGGGGGTTTATGTAAAAGACCCATTTCTTGCCAGGTCAACCTTCACTTGAACTTTTCCTTCAGGAAAAAGTGTTGGTGGATGCGAGGGCCTAGCGACCCAGTCGTACAACTTTGCTTGAGGGGGTGGGGAGGCTTGTTATTTGAACTCAGGGTTCCCCCATTTGTCACCATCCAGTTGGTGGAAACAAAGCCCAGTGTGAAACACTCGTGTTTCCCCGTTTGCCGGGGCGGTGCTCACGTGCCGTCCGTCAATTTCCCATCAGACTTCGATGGCCTTCACCTGCGGGGTATGAAACACAGTGTCCCCAAAGCCAGGAGCAGAGTGAGTCCAGGCTCTGCTGGGATCTGGCTGCCTTTTAAACAACAAGACAAAACAAAGCAAAAAACAAAACAACAACAAAAAAGAACAGTTTCACAAAAGAGAATCTGGGTGGTTTCGCTGTCATTTTACCACGGACCTATTATGAAGTGAAGAGACACTTGCTGGGACCGTCTTAGACAGGAAGTGGAACTGAAACTAATTGCTAAGCAGAGTGGCCGCCTGGCGGAAGCCCCCCCACATGCCCCGGGCCCGTGGGGTGCAGAGGGCTTTTCAACTGTGGGATTCAGCAAAGTGCATAATACAGAATGCCCTGGGCAAAGCCCTCCTGCCAGGCCCTCTGGAGGATAGGACAGGGGCAAGACAGGCTGTTTTGAGGCCCTTTACAATCTCCTGCCTTCCCTGCCGGCCAGCAGGCCCTGGGGGAAGGTGAATGGTAAGCACTGTGCCACCACCCGAAAGGTGGGTGGCTCAAAAGTGCCTGTGAAGAAAGTCCTGACGACCTGCTTGTGCACAAAGGCTGATGGTGGGCACCTCTTTTCACACAAGACAGAACTGACCGGAAGCCGGGCACCAACAACTCTCTCTGAGTCTCGCCACCTCGGTGCCTCATCTTCCCCACTTTGCAACGAGTGGAAAACAGAGCTTTCACGGACCCGCCATTCCTTTTGCTTGCTTGGAACGGACGTGTCCCGGGACACTGCGAGCCCCTGCCTGTCAGCCCGGCCGGGTCTGCTTACAGCGCTGCTGCTGGTGCTGCTTCGCGCCCTCCTGCCCGTCCAGAGGGCCGGGAGCCAGGTCGGTGGCGCGGCACTTCCTGGGGTGTGCACATTAACATGTAAGGAGGCAGCCGCTTTTGTCCAGTCCCCGCCCGGGCTGTGCCTGCCCCTGCCCGGCATTAAGTCGGAGCTGAACAGCTCTAGGAGACAGCTGGGAGTGCGAGAGTATGCCCGTGTCAGCATCTTGGCCCGCGGGCGCCGGGGGAAACAAAGGGTGCTTTGGCACCCGGGAGCCGATTCGGCATGTGCCTTCTGCAGGGGAGTGCTAATATATAGGGCAGCGTGGTGTGCTCAGTGCTTCCCTGTGGGCAGAATGCAATGGGTGTGCATCCTTTCAGGCCTCCCCCTAAGTTGACCCCAAAGCACGTGATCCAGAAGTAAATCTCACTAGACCTCCCAATGCAGCCACGCACCTCGAAGCCAGCGTGCGCTTCTTTGAGACCAGTAACTGCGTGCATACTCACAGGATAAAGCTTGGCACCTGGGAGTTTTCGTATTTGAAAAGAAATACAATGCAGCCCCTCTCCAGGGATGTAAGGACTGAAGTGAGTCCTCGGCTCCCAGCCCTCCTTGTTTAAACCCTAGCCGTCCCTCTGGGCCTACTCAGGCCTGTCGGATGAAGACAGAACTTTTCCACAATTATTATACTCCAAATATTAGGCAAACTGCTTGCCAGCATTTGTTATAGATGTTGAATTAGCTATTCTGCCTGAAACTCTTAGTTATCTAAGGCTTTTGTGTTGTCTCACTGCAGAGCTAATGTCCCCGCTGTTAGGACGATGGCCCCCTTGCTTTGAGGCCTGTGGGTGGATTCACGTGCTGATGTTAATGATCTCTAGCCTAACCTGTTTAGCCACATCCAGGAGTCTGGGGTCTTGTCTCCTCACTTGGGACCCTGATAGCCCCCTTCTCTATAATGTGTGCAGATGGCACAACCCCTTCCTGTGACGTATGCCCTTACCTGTAATGGGGGACCTGGCTTGACTCCAGAGGGTAAGTAGGGATGGATGTAAGATAGAGGCTCGCTCTCTCAGCCTGCCTCACACCAGCCAACCTCTATCCAAGCTGCCGCTCACCTGTCTCTCTCTCCACGTGGATCATCTAGCGGGGTGGAGGTGAGCATGCACCATGAATGGATATATGTGTAACTTGTAATGCTCTTTTCTCTATATCGATGTTATAATAAATAATAATTATCGCTACACAACTGCCTGTTGAACCCGTGCTGTGAGTGTATCAGAGGCCTGGCCACTCCCAATAGGCCTGCTGTTAGCCACCTTCCCGTTGTCCCCCAGCTCACGTGACACCATGTACCGGAGAACGATGCACTGCCCGTCCGCATGCCGTTGTCGTTCCTACTCTTGCCAAGCCTTTCTTCCCAGTAGCGTTACTGCAATCTGTTGACTGTCATGGTAACCCTCAAGCCTCCGCTGACTGATGGAAGTGGCCTCACATGAGGTGCAGTGGCCGGCACCTTGGCAGCTCGATGTGGGCAGACCCGTATGACTGTCCTTAATGGACAGTAAACGTTGGAGACGGTGGTGGGTGTGCCGTGAGTCCGCAGTGATCTGTGAAGACGTCCCCCGTCGCCCCCAACACTGGGAGCATTGTTTCAGGGCAGGTTTTCACCCCAGTGGAATCCCATGATGGTGATATTTGAAACCATAGGTTCCCAAACTTGTTTGGGCCCCTGGCCCCTTTGCGGGGTGGATTACTTAGCACTCTCCAGGCAATTAAAAACTACTGTACCAGAACTCATAAACCAGTGCAGGTAAATGTTTTTGATCAGTCCCCCCCTCCCCCCCCCATTCTTCCAGTGTCCAGGGTACCACATTGCCCTCCTTGGGAAGCATGGGACTAGAGACAAGTAGTTAAACAGGCAGAACCCAGATGTGAGAGTGGTTAAAAATGGTTATTCCAGTTTGTTTTCTTCTCTCTCCTCTGCAGAAGGGGTATTTCCTTTACCCAAACTAAAAATGGTCTGGTGTGATAGCCCAGAGACGGGGGGCGGGGGTGTAATTTTGCATGAAGTCTCTTAAGTTCATCCACTCAAATAATTTGTCTTCTTAAGTATTTTAAAGTGGCCATGGCTATTTATAAATCTTACCGAAGAAGTTGTAGGGCCATTTGGAGATGTGTTTTTCCCAGGAGCAGAATTGTGCTGTGACTTCCTTGACTCTGTTTGATGACATTAAGAGGTTCTGGGGAAACCCTTTCCAAATCTTTCAGTCTGAAGATGGATGGAATGTTTGATAGTAACTTCAGCTCTAATGGTGATTCTACTGTTGCTAGTCACGTGCCTGTTTTATATTGTAAGCAAACGTGAAGTGCTGTACTCTCACCACTGAAACACTTAACTTCCATCAAAAAGGAAGCCTGTGACCAACATAGCTATTTAAGAATGGAATCATCATGTCGAGGCTGTCGCTGTAAGTTGGCATTGAGTCAGCTCAAATGCCCCAGCCCCGCAAGTTGTTGCCACGTTGTTTGTGCCGCGGTTGTGTCCTGAATAGCCCATTCCATCGTTCTATCAAGCCAGCTGCTTCAGGATGATCAGGAGCATGATACGACCAGTGGATTCCATGGGCATGGGCCCCTTGCTGCACTGAATTTGTGTGAAGTGAGTTCCTTGTGTGTACAACGAAACCAAACTTTCCCCAGCCCTGAACAATTGTTGTGATGTCCGGGCATGCCAGAGTCTACTTCTAACCATCATTAGTTTCTGTCTTAGAAGAAATACAGTGCTCCTTAGTGGCAGGGAAGGTGACATTTTATCTCATGCATGTTGTTAGGAGAGACCCGTCTCTGGAAAATGACTCCTGTTTGGTCAAGGAAAAGAGCCTGGAAAAAGAGGAAGCCCCTCGGCCATAACAACTGTGAAGGCGACTGCAGGACTGACTATGCAGTGTGTCCTTCTGTTGTCCATGGGACTGTTATAGGTCAGAACAGACTCCATGGCCCTCAATAAGGGAGCTTATCTCCCAGCACCACATGGGACACTATCCTATTGTGATCCATTGGGAGTAGGTGGCCAGGCATTTCTTTCTTCTATTTTAGCCTGAAAGCTCTGCTGACACATGTCCACTGGGGTGACCCTGCAGGCAAGTGAAATAGCAGTGGCATAATGCTCAGCACCAGTGTCACCTGGGAGCCACCCCAGTATGACTTGGTTTAGATGAGATTCATTAGTTTAATCTAAAATTTGATCACTCTTTTTAGTTAACTTGATGCTAACCCTAGATGAGAAAATTGAAAAAAAGCAAAAGCAAAACTCATTGCCTATGCATCACAACGATGGTCCAGGACTGGGGAAAGTTTCATTTCGTTGTCCACGAGGTCATCACGCATTCCAGCCAACTTAATGCCAACTAATGGCGGCAGCCTCGACATAATGATTCCATTCTTCCATAGCTACCAGGCTGCCAGCGAGTCAATGCCAGCTCATTCTGACCTGTAGAACAGGGTAGATAGAACTGCCCCTGTGGGTTTCTGAGACCATATTGACAAGGACGAGGAAGCCCTGTTTTTCTTTCTTTCTTTTTTTTTTTTTTGGTTTTTGGGGGCATCACTGCCCCCTGGTGGTGGGAGTAGTAGGCCCAGCCCCACTGCTGGAATTGAACCTCTGTCCCAGGGGGCCGCAGTCCCGCGCACAACCACTACGCCACCGGGGCTCAGCCCCCTGTTTTTCTTCTAAGGAGTGGCTGGTGGGTTCAAACAGCTGGCCTTGCAAATTAGCAGCACAGTTCGTAGCCTCTGTGTGAGCAGGGCTCCTCGAGATGGGAAAGGAGAGCTGTGACTAGTAGGTTCTGTACACATTGAGGAAAAGTATAGGCGTGGTGGTGGTGGGGAGCATCTCAACTCTGTTACTAACACAGACAAACGTGAAGGCTGACGTTTCCTGTTTAGAAGCAAAATGACTTACTAACGGAATTCCTGGTTTGAGATGGTGAGTCTAAATCGGAGTTGGGTGTGGTTTGACCCCTGCCACAGTAGTGTCTGGTTGGAGAAGGGATGTGCCATGTGCAAGCTCCCCACCCGTCCCAGCTCTTGCAGGCAGCTCACTCCTGCGAGGAGTTAAGGCATAATGTGGACTGCTAACGTCCCTCACCTTGACCAATCAGAGTCCGTGTTCCCCTCCCTGAGCTAGGCCGAACACACAGTAAGTCAACTTCAATCACCTGGAAGGAGCTGTCAGAAGTGGGGAGTGAGCCGCTCCCTCCGGTGCCTGATTCCTCCTGCTTCCATGCTCACTATGCGTGATCTGCAAAGCATAGGTATTTACCATCTGTCCAGTTACAGACAATGCTTGCCAGTCCAAGGTCAGAGGGACCCTGGTGGTGCACTCGTCAGACATTTGGCGGTTAAGCCAACAGTCAGAGGTTCGAACTCCCCAGCTTCCCCCCGGGGAGAAAGGTCTATAACGTCTATAACAATTAATCTGCCAATGAATGTTGAATTAATTCTGACTCCTAGCTACCCCAAGAGTTTCGTAGAAGGTGAGTCTTAGTGGAAGCAGCCTGCCCTTCTTTCTCCCATAGAGTCACTGGTGGGTCCTAAGGGCCGATGGTTTCAGTTGGTAGCCGAGTGTTTCACTACTGTGCCCAGGGTACCCTTGGTCAAAATCATTGACCTTGGGACCCCTATGGGGCAAGCTACTCAGCCTACTCTGCCCTAGAATTGCCTCAGAGGCCACAGGTCATAGGTCAACTATTCCTATCAGTTTTCCCTTCAAGGCATCACTCAAAAAAAAATCATTTTAGGGTTGAGCCCCGGTGGCGTAGTGGTTGAGTGCAGGACTGTGGCCCACAGGGTTGGCGGTTCAAATCCAGCAGCAGTTCTTCAGGAGCAAGGCTGGGCCTCCAACTCCCACCAGGGCAGTGATGCCCACACACACACACACACACACACACACACACACACGTCATTTTATTGGGGCCTCTTACAATCTTCTCCACATCACTTGTATCAAGCATATTTGTCCCTATGTTGCCATCATCATTTCCAAAACATTTTCTACTTGAACCCTTGATATAAGTTTCTCTTGCCTGCTCCCCATCCTCTTACCTTCGTGAATCCTTGCTAAGTTTTATATTGTTATTATTTCATATCTTACACTGCTATCTCCCTTCACCCACATTTCTGTTATTTGACCTCTTCCCGGGGAGGGGCTATTTATATCCAACCCAAGCATCATTTTTAACTGTTTCGTTTCTGTATCCCACTGCCAACGAGTTCTCCCTGCTCCATCTTTTTTTTTTTTTTTTTTTTTGCACCACTCCCGTAGCCTCCAGATCCGTCCCTTCTTACAGTTTAGCAGATTTCTGTATGGAACAAAAATAAAATTGTGCCCTCTCGTTTAAAATGCTGCCATGTGGTTCGCCCAATCATATTTTCTGCTTATGACAACCGCTCCAGCCCTGTGACCGCTAAGCTGTCACCTTTTCCATTAAGCACGCCTTTCTCCTATGGAGTCAGGACCCTGCACAACCTTGTGTGCCCTTCCGCTTTCACGTGGTCTGGGCTGCATGCCAGTATTTGTTTAACATTGAGCCGTCCCTGATAAGTCCACCGTGAGAGCAGGTACCACGCCGTACTCGATTTTTACCCTCTCTTAACCAGCAGTGTCTGGCTGGTGACCAACTTAGAAGGGCTTCATGCTTACGGGGGCCGCTTTGAGGAAGAGCGTTCTTCCTGAGACATAAAGAATGGTGATGGCGTCACTGTGGTGTTGGTGAAACATACCGAATTTGCAGTGGAATTCCAGAACAACCAGTCTGTCTTGGAAGCCAGCATGGCCAGACCTTGGAAACACGCCATGGGGGACAACCGATCGTTGTAGAAGGATCGAATGATTCTTGGTAAAAAGAAGGACGTCATGCTTGGTAGTGCAAAGGTGGCAGCAAAAAAGAGGAAGGTCCTCAACAAGATGGCTTGACCCTGGCCGCCTCCCACGGGCTCAGACATGAGAACAGTTGTGAGGTCAGCATAGGACCAGGCAGTGTTCTGAGTCGCTGTGAGTTGAACTGACTGGACGGTCACTTGCAACCACAAAGTAGAGGGGCCAAGATCTGTTACCCTCTTCCCACAAGTCAGCCCCACCTGACAGTGACCTTCTAGGAAAGAACTGGCCCGGTGGTTCTCGAAACAGTGAATCTTTCTTTTTGTGGCATCACCGCCCTGGTGGGAGCAGGAAGTCCAGCCCTGCTCCTGGAGAACTTCCGCAGGACTCGAACTGTCAACCCTGTGGGCTGCAGTCCCGCACACAACCACTACACCACCAGGCCTAAACCCCATCTTTCTCTCTCAGGTCTCTCTCAAGCCTGCTGGTCTCAAACCGCTCAGCTCACAGCCCAGCAGGTAACCCATGAAAAGGGCCCCTTCCCTCCATGGTAGCATCATGCAAACATTAGTAGGCTGTCACAACCAGGGCGTGTTCTGAGAGCTCCGAACAATTCTACCCCATGGAGGAACCCATGGTGTGGCCTCCTGAACTAGCCCCAGCAGGCCCTGAGCTGCTCTCCGTTTCGGGGGTTTCCTCATTTCAAGAAGGTCATATAAATAGAGTCCTGCGACGTGCCACTGCTGGGGACGGACTTTTCCCTTAACTTGCATAAGACTTTTTTGTCTAGATTGTTGCCTGTATCAATAACTCATTCCTGGGTGCTGCTACCTGACTTGAAAAAAATGAAGCAGTTCCCCATTTATATTATAATCACTGCAGTTTCTCTAAAGGTAGTTTAAATGTTTACATCTTGTCCTCTAAATGATTGTGGTTCACAGAACGTGTGTTGGCCTAGGTCGTGTCTGTGACTGGAAATGAAAGTGGAGGTGTTTTTGAAATATTGGCTTCATTTTTGAATAACAATACTACATTCATGTTTTGCTGATATTTTTTTTGTTTGTTTGGTTTTTTTTTTTGGCATCACTGCTCTCTGGTGGTGGGAGTAGGAGGCCCAGCCCCACTGCGGGAATTGAACCTCCGTCCCAGTGGGCCGCAGTCCCGCGCACAACCACTACGCCACCGGGGCTCAGCCCAATTTGCTGATATTTTTGTGGGAAATAGTACTCCCCCCAAGGCCAAGAACACTTTTTAATGAAAAGCACTGTTTTACATGGTCGTGGATTTCTTTTGATTCTTGTGTCTGCTACTTCCTTTAAGCTGTCGTGATCGATGCTTTGGTTGAATTATTTGAAGAACATCTGGCCTTACTGTCCAAAAGGCTGCCAGTGGCAGGCGGACTTTGTGAGTTTTTGAGAACATCCTCCTGGTACCCAAGAACCATAGTGTGCCCATCATTTGGGTGAAAACAGTAGCTGCTCAGAGAAGCAGCCAGTTCGCCGCCCACTTCAGGGTTGTGCAAGCACACTTCTGGGAGATCACCCTGGCCCTGTGGTGCGTGTGTAGCAGAATGCACTATGTGGCCCTCCCGCCTCACCATGCAGGCTATTACAAAGGTGGGGCCAAGACTTAAATAAAACAAGCCACTCTCCCAGTGAGTTCGTGGCCTCAGTGGCCCCAGCCTTGTTTTGTGACTAGGTTCATTGGGCATTGTTTTTATTTTGAGAACCACTGAAGTAGCCTTTCCTAAAGGGAAAATGGCTAAGAGTGTCTGAATAGCCTTTTGAAAATGTTCTCAACTTCCTGGACTTCCATCGGGTTTTCAGAGGACTCTCAGGAGGCAGCAGGACACATTTTCAAGAGCTGCTGAATTGCAACCGAAGCTGTTTCCTGTTCCCTGCTCTGATTTCCTCTCCCCTGCTGACTGGCCGGCGAGCAGGCTGGGCACTGGCACTAGACACTCACGAGGAGGAACCTTGGGCACAAAGAAGAAGAGTGGTTCAGAGCTTCGCCTCGTCCTGGAGGGACAAAGGCAACAAGGGAGGGCCCCACCTGCTCACCGGGCTGTGGCTGGCTTGTATGTGCAAGCAGCGCTTGGTCACTGGAGTCCACAATGGG
>PVJH01026193.1:0-30354 GCA_004026705.1 Nesogale talazaci | reverse complement strand
CATTTCTCAGAGGAACCAACTTGGATGACCATATCATGGGCATGGGAATGTGAATTACACAAAGTTGAAGTGTCCTTTTAAAAGACCCACATCTAATGACTGTTTCGTACTGGGCCTTCAAGTCATACACTGCCAGACAGTCAGAGATCTTGTGGGCAAAAAGGACTGGGGCACCTGTCATAATATCAGCTGACCTGAAAACTAGATTTGGCATGCATTGCTAAAATAGTGAAAAATAAAAGGGGAGCTTGTCCTTATATTACAAGAATGAAAATATTTAGGTATGTGACTTTTATATAATCTTTATAAAATCTTTAGATTTTTCACTTTTTCAAAACTGCCAACCAATGTGTCCTTTGCCCCTTGGGGCCATTAGGAAAGGCCGTGGGCTAGAAGCGAGGCTGGTTCTTGCCCGGGAGGCCTTGTGACACCAGAGGCTCCCAGGAAGTGCTGGGACTTCCCTGCACTTACCTACCACGAGCTTCCTGCTAGACTTCAGTCACATGGCCTCGAAGCTTCGGCTTCTGGTCCAGGAGTACCCTGATTGAGGGCCCTGCCCCGAAGAGTGGTCAGTCTCAGGTAGCGGCTCACTCCCATGTGTCTGTTCTTTCAGGACACCTGACTGATGGTGAATGTAATCAGAAACACGTGGCCAAGAAAGGGTCGCTGATGGAGCGCAAGAGGAGCTCGGGCCGGCCGCGGAGGAAAGGCGATGAGCAGCAGGCCTCGGGGTACCACAGCGAAGGCAAGCCCCCTGCACGCGCCTCTCTCTTTAGTCCCCGCAGGCAGCCGTTTCTGCCCCTCTCTAACCCGGGCTTCTCCTTTCCGCTCCAAGGGGCTTGTCCTTGCAGCGCCAGCTCTGGGGCCTGGGAGGCGTGTGCGCACCGTAACCATGCATCTCTGTCTTCCTGTGTGCTCGCAGGAGAAACGCTGAAAGAGAAGCAGGCTCCGAGGAGTGCCTCCAAACCCAGCAGCGGCACCAGTCGGCTGAGAGACTTGAAAGAGACGGTCAGCAATATGATCCATAACCGGCCATCGGCGGCTTCTCAGACCAACCTCGGAGGACCCCCCTGGGGGGGCCGGGGGAGAGAGCAGCCCGACAGAAAACCTCGGAACCTGCCCTGGCACTCCCATGACTGGGAAGCAGAGAGTACCAGCAGTGAGTCAAAATCCAGCTCTTCTAGCAAGTACCGTCCAACGTGGAGACCGAAGCGGGAGTCTCTGAATATCGATAGTATCTTTAGTAAGGACAAAAGGAAGCACTGTGGCTACACTCAGCTTAGCCCTTTTTCTGAGGATGCAGGTGAGGGGATGATTCATGTGTTTAAAAACACGGGCTTTCTGATAGCCCTGGGAAAGCGCATCTTTTATTCAGATGTTGGACATTTGGGGGATATGAATTCCATGAACGAGTTAGCTGGAGGGGAGGGATTATCTCTTGGTTTTAGGCAGCTGCTAAGTGTATCTCCTTTTCCATCCTTGTCCTTTGATTGGAGTAGCGAAAGAATTGACACCAGATGAACTGAACAAGCCACCTGCTCATGACAGTCAGGCCGGGGGTCCGAGCCTCAGCTGTAAGTCCTGGGGTCCAGTGCGACCAGGCTCCCACCTGTTGGAGCAGCAGCCCCGGCTCATCCAGCGAATGGAATCAGGCTATGAGAGCAGCGAGAGGAACAGCAGCAGCCCTGTCAGCCTGGATGCAGCCCTGCCGGAAAACCTGAATGCCAGCAGGTATCAGTAGGCCCTTGACTGGAGAGAGGCCTTCTCCCTTGACACAGGGCAAACCCGCTTTTGGGGACTTTGCATGATGGCTCAGACTATGGGAGAGGTGGTCTTTGTTACCATCTTGTGGCCAAGTCAAGTACTGCACAGCAAGAGTTCCCTCTGCTGGGAGAGAGCGTAAAAGGCACAAGAGAAAGGAGAGCTCTGTCAATGTCAAGTGTGGTGTGGGAAGCAGTTACGGGGCAAGCAGCTTTGAACGAAAGAATGAATTAGTGAATCAAAATTTCTATAATCTTCATCAGAGAGAGGGGAGAGGAAGTATATGCTTTTCTTGGGATAGGATTTTACTTTTGGGGGGGGGGGGCGGAGGGTGCATCACTGCCTCTGGTGGTCGTGGGCGCTACCCAGTGCTGCTCCTGAGAGCTGCTGCTGGATTTGAACCGCCAAGCCCGCGGGCCGCAATCCCACACTCAACCACTTATGCCACCAGGCCTCAGCCAGGGATAAGATTTTTTTTCCCTTTCTTTTCCTTTTTTTGGGGGGAGGGGGTGGTGGGCTTCACTGCCCTCTGGTGGGAGTAGAAGGCCCAGCCTTGCTTCTGGAGAGCTGCTGCTGGATTTGAACCGGCAGACCAGTGGGCCGCAGTCCCGTACTCAACCACTACACCACCGGGGCTCAGGCCTTTTCTTTTCTTTCTTTCTTTTTTTTTTTTTTAGGCATCACTGCTCTCCGGTAGTGGGAGTAGGAGGCCCAGCCCCACTGCTGGAATTGAACCTCCATTCCAGTGGGCCGCAGTCCTGCGCACAACCACTACGCCTCTGGGGCTCAGCCCTTCTTTTCCTTTTTAAGGGTCTCTGGGGATCCCATGTTTTTTGTTTGTTTTGTTTTTTATAATAGATCTTTTTTTGTTTTATTTTTTTCGATAATTTTATTGGGGGCTCTTAGAGCTTTTATAACATTCGATACATCCTTTGTATCAAGCACATTTGTACACAGGTTGTCATCTTCACTTTCAAATATTTTCTACTTGAGCCCTTGGTATAAGCTACAATAAGACCTTTTATTTGTCCATATTCAGTCTGAATTTTAAACAGATTCTTGAACCGGTGGCTCATCGCCATCAGCCCATTCCACTTTTGCACTAGTCTTTCCAGAACTCCCACCTTCTCCAGGAAGCTCCATGAACTTTCCCAATTCGAACTTGGGCTTTTTCAGCATCTTTACTTTCCTGACAAACACATACTGCAGAGGATAAATAGACTGGCCAGCCTTTTGTAGGTCTTTCCCAGTGCTGTCTGGAATCATGTTATTGACCACTTCTTTCAAGTCATTTGCCCCTCTTGGGTCATGATTTCCATCATTTTCTTTGGGATTTGGCGGACCTGCTGGTGCTGAGCATAAGAGGTCTTCTGAATCTGGTTATTGCATTTTTTAGTAAAACCAACGCAGAACAGACAGAATAGATATCCATCGGTAGTCTGGACATCAACATGAGCTTCAATCATGGCCTGCCAGTTTTTGACCATGGAGCGCATCTTGTCCTGCGTAAAATCCATGCCATGGAAGTTGGTCAGGCAGTTTTTGCCCTGAGCATCCTCAGTAATTAACTTAAGTTTTCTAAAGGCAACCTCATCATTTTGCAGATCCACAAGGCCCACTTCAAAAACTCGACCCTTGAGGCCATCAGATGCAATTTTGGTTCCTTGAGTCCTGTTGATTAGAGTTTTCCCCATGTTGAACATAGCTGGTGCTTTCACATCAGACCAATCTTTCTTAGAAAATGGATCAGCCACTTTGTTCTTCGCTCCTTTTTTACCACTGTTTGTAAGGTGCTTGTTCTCGCTGACCACCATGGTGCCGTGCAGAGAGCCAAAAGGACGACCCTGTGTTTTATGAAGCCAGTAATGCTCAGAATCTTGTAAAATGATGATGACATTTCATTAGAGCTTATTGTACTCTGCTCACGCTGTGAATTTCAGGTCTCCATACTTCGTTTTTACTGATTTTCCACAGAGACAAGGGTGCTTGTTTTGAAAAGAGTGATAGGAAAGGATGGTAACTATATCCTCCTCCTCTCCATTGCTGTTCCCTAACCACAGGCCCCTGTTCACATCCTGAAAATATGCTGCGAAGGTATTAAAAAGGAAGGTAGTTTACAGGAGAGCCTTTTTTCATTCAATAAAATTTGAATATCTGGGACTGAGTCTTGGTGGTGTAGTGGTTGAGTGCAGGACTGTGGCCCATTGGCTTGGCAGTTCAAATCCAGCAGCAGCTTTCCGGGAGCAAGGCTGGGTAGCTCCCACAACCACCAGGGGGCAGTGATGCACCCCCCCCCCAAATTGAATGTCTGCTACATGCTAGATGCATGAGATGTGACTGAGGTGAGATAAGACATGTGGCCTAAATCACTATGTCATTTGTTCAGATGTCGTTTGGCAAAATCTTTAATTAGATCAGTTCAGTATTTTGCTGTTTTTATTGAAGGAATTTAATCCTAGGATTTTTTGTTAGTCACCACCCTTCAGATGCTTTTACTAGACTCTGGACTCTCTTTTGAAGGGATGCAAGTTGTAAGAGATCAGCTGGGCTGGCCCCTGCCTGGCATCATATCCCAAAGTCTCACAGCAGTGGCATCCTGGACGTGGATTCCACAGCGGCCATGAGTGGCTGGACGAAGAATCAGCCTGTCTCAGGTAAGCAGAAGGACACTGGATTTGGTGTCTTTGATTTGACCACTAGTTTTATTTGGAGAAGGATCTCATCGGAGCATATTTCACATTGAATATTCACTCCGACACCTGGATTGTCATCCAAGTGGTTTTTTGTTTTTTTTTTAAATTTAGGCATCACTGCCCTCAGGTGGTGGGAGTAGGAGGCCCAGCCTTTGCTCCTGTGAGCTGGAATTGAACCTCCATCCCAGTGGGCCGCAGTCCCGCGCACAACCACTACGCCACCGGGACTCAGCTCACATTGAATATTCAATTAATATATAAATATAGAAGGATTTAAGTTAGTCTATATTTGGATTTATGTGTTTTCTTTTTTTTTTTTTTAGATTTATGTGGACTTTTTTGCTCTCTATCATAGATTGCCTGAATGGGAGAATCAAAGAGTTGAAAAATAAGATTGACAGTGTCAAAAGAAATTCTGTTCCTTCAAAGGCCTTAACTCTTAAAGCCTTCCTTGATTTGATGGAAGCCTCTTGGAAATTAGTTTTCTTAATGTTTTGAACCATAAACTAAGATACCAAAAGAGAAGGAAGCAGGGGAAAGTAATGAAGTCAAGTACCCCTATCTCTCTGTGCTGTTTGACGTCCCCATGGCAGTCTTTTTGTCTTTGTATCCCCCTTGATTGTCCCTCCTGACCTCACACCACTTTTTTCCCTCAAAACAAATGCTCCAGGAATATGGCTACTTCACAGCAAATGTAAGTGACTGAAAATAGTTCCAAGTTTGACTTCTCCAAGGAAATTAGCATTTTTAAAAAATAGAGCTGATTTCCAAATGCAGAACAGCAAAACAGGATCTATGCCTCACTATATGCAAAACGAAATTCAAAATAGATAAGGCCATCAATGTGGGAACGAGAAGCACGAAATTGTCAGAAGAATAAGCAGGGGAAATCTGTTAGACGTAGCTTTCAACGATGGGTTCTCTGATATAATGACCAAAGCACCCACAGCAAAAAATGAGACCTCAAAAATACTTTAAAATTTTGTTCATCAAAAGACTACCAAAAACTTGAAAAGATAAGCTGCCACCTGGGACATTGGAAACTATTTGTCTGACAAGAATCTAATACTAAAATAATACATATACAAAACGTTGACAACACACAAAGACAAGTAACTGGATCATAAAATCATAAAATATTTCCCCAAAGATGGCACTCATACAGCCAAGCTCATGAAAAAGGGCTTGGTATTATGAGCCATCAGAGAGACGCAAATTAAGCTCACAGATATCATTTCTATTTCACTAGGATGAATTCAGACACCCCACCCCCCAAAAAATCCAAAACAAACAGTCTGAAAAATGTTGGTGAAGAAGTGGGAAATTGAAACCTTTATTCTGGTGAGACTGCAACATGACACCGGTAGAAAAAGACAGGCCGAAACACGAGTATCAAGTAGCAGGCTTTACTGGGAAGCACAGCCTTCCAGCCTACCCAAGGCTGGAAAGAGTAGCCCAGACAGAAAGGAGGGAATGGACAAATAGACCCTGAGGGTGGAGAGGTGTGGCCAAGGCTGGGAGAGCACCAGGAAGCCCCTCGATCGGCAAGTTTGAATGAAGCGGGTCCTGTGGCTTTTGAAGTGGACAGGAGGCTTTGGGCTCACGAGTTGGAAGGGGTGGGGGGTAGAGAGAGCCCGTGAGAAAGAAACATGGGAAGAAAATTGGAGTGGCCAGGCCTAGTTTTATACCCAGCTGGACCCATTAGGTAATGACCCAGTGGGTAAGTCTGGTAGTTCTTCAGAAAACTAAAAAGAACTGTGTTAGACCCAACCCAGTAATTCCATTTCTTTCTTTCTTTCTTTCTTCTTCTTTTTTTTTTTTTTTTGGCATCACTGCTCTCTGGCGGTGGGAGTAGGAGGCCCAGCCCCACTGCTGGAATTGAACCTCCATCCCAGTGGGCCGCAGTCCTGTGCACAACCACTACGCCACCGGGGCTCAGCCCACAATTCCATTTCTAAGGGTAGCCCAAAAGACTCTAAAGCAGCCTCAAAAAAGACTTGTACACCAATAAGACTTGGGCAGCACTATTTACAATAGCCAAAAGGTGGAAATAACCTAAAAACTCATCAATGGATAAACGAAATGTATAATTGAATATTGCTCGGCCAGTAGGAGAAATGAAGTCTTGATAGTATGGATGGAGCTGAAGACATTATGCCAACCAAAATAAGACAATTAATTACAATAGGACCAATATTTTATGACTTCACTTAGGAAAAAAACAACTAAATGTAAAGAGGCTGACATTTATTAGTCGTTATAAGAGGTAGGAAGAAGGGGAAATCAGGCTAATAATGATGGAGAATTTGCATAGACGATTACTGTCATGGCTGCCAATCAGCCGTAAACCTGTAAAAAGTTGAGTTGGAGAAAGTTATGTGATAGATACATTTAAAGCAACAACCAAAAGGGAAAGGTAACTGCTGAGACTGTGTATGTCTATCCAAACACTTGGTGGAATTTGGTTCCTTGGTTTGGGTGTCTAGGGTCATGGTTTCTTTGGACAGCCCAGTTAGTTGGCCTAATAAAGCATTCCATGTTTCTGTTAGACCATCTAGTTACTGTTCCGGGGGTTTTAAAAGCAATCATCTAAGGCACGATTGGTCTCTCTTCACCTGGAGCAACAGAGGAAGGAGAGTCAAAATAGGAGGAGAAATTGGAATTGCCTTCATGAACAATTGCTTCTTTTGTTATGAGACCATGAGATATTTGCTGAGGTGGCTCGAAGAATGCATGACTCAATTTCTTGATCTATAAAATAAGGATAATAGTATTTATCTTAAGTTGCTATAAGAAATAAAATGACCATTTTGAATGAACAATTATGGTTATTTTTCTGGAAATGACAACTGAAGGGAATGGCATCATATTAAAAGATGCCATCAAAAAGAACCATTTAAGATCTATCTTGAAAGGAAAAATAAAGATCTATCTTGAAATACAGTTTTATCTATGATAGGATGATAACCATATATCTGTAAGGAAGATAAATGATTTATACACCAACCAGTAACACCAATGATGAAGAAATTCAAAAATTCATCAATTTCCTTAAGTATGATGACAGTGTTAGGTAAGTGCTAGACAACAGTCCATTCATGAACCACCACAAGGCTGGCAGTTCATATCCTCCCGTAAAGATGTACAACCTCAGGAACCCTACCGAGAGTCTCTGAGTTGGAATGGCCTCCTTGGCAGTGGGTTGAGTTTGGGTTTTATCACCTTCCGTCTGAAATCAAGGCAGCGATAATTACTGGTGATCAGAATGTGCATGTTGAAAGCAAAGAAAAGTTTCCTAGTTGGAAATCAGGATCTTGGTAATAACATAGGAAACTGGAGATCATGAGGTAGAATTTAGCAAGATCAATGAATTATTCATCACAGATACCTCTTTTCTTTTGTTTGTTTGCTTGTTTGTTTTTTGGGCATCACTGCCACTGGTGGTCATGGGTGCTACCCAGTGCTGCTGCTCCTGAGGCCCGCCGCTGGATTTGAACTGCCAAGCCTGCAGACCGCAGTCCTGCACTCAGCCACTTATGCCACCGGGGCTCAGCCCTCAGATACCTTTTTTCCACAAAATAAACAGTGACTATACACATGGACCTGACTAGATGGAATATAACGGAATCAAATCAGTTATATGCGTGGAAAGAAAAGATGGAGAAGCTCAGTGTCTTCAAACAAGACCAAGAGTTGGTTGTGGAACAGATCGTTAGTTGCTCATCTGCAGGTTCAGGTTGAATCTGAAGAAAATGAAGACAAAGCCTAGGAAGTCAAAATATGACTTTGGATCGATTCCATCTGGATTTGAAGACTATCTCGAGAACAGATTTGACTCACCGAACACTAATGATTGAAGGCCAGACACGTTGTGATAGGACATCAAGAACATATACATGAAAAAGCAAAAGGTCATTAAAACAACAAGAAAGAAATTCTAAAATAGAAGTTAGCATACACCCTGAAACTTTCTCTTAAACATGGAATAGCTAAAGTGAGTGGGAGAAATGGTGAAATAAAAACACGGACTAGGGCTGAGCCCCGGTGGCATTAGTGGTTGAGTGCAGGACTGTGGCCTGCGGGTTTGGTGGTTCAAATCCAGCGGCGACTCTCAGGAGCAGCACTGGGTAGTTCCCACAACCACCAGAGGCAGTGATGCCCACCTCCCCCCAAAAAAGCACGGACTAGGAAATTTCAAAGAGTAGCTTAAAGACAAAGTAAATTATTAAAAGGAAAAATACAAAGACCTGGAGTTAGAAAGCAAAAAAGATACATTCAGTGTTTCTCAAGCTGAAATAATTGAAGAAAGATTCAAACCTCAAGTTACAATATTAAAGGATTCTTTTTGTTGTTATTGTTGTTGTTGTTGTTTTTGGGCATCACTGCCCTCTGGTGGGAGTAGAAGGCCCAGCCTTGCTCCTGGAGAGCTGCTGCTGGATTTGAACCGCCAACGCAGTGGGCCACAGTCCCGCACACAACCACTACACCACCACCACTGGGGCTCAGCCCTATTAAACTATTCTATGGGAAAATTATTGAGCAATGCAGTAAACATCAAAAGGAGATATAAACAATACACAGTCATTGTATCAAAATAATTGGTTGCCACTCAACCATTTCAAGCAGGTAGTGTATGATAAAAAGCCTACATTGTACTGAATACGTGAGTGTAGGAAAATTTTCTAGAATTTGACAAATACCAATTGAAATTTTTCAATAAACTGATGCAGTGTTGGAAGCACTCAGTCTATACTAAGAAATTTGGAAGACAGTTACATGACCAACTGACTGGAAAGGATCCGTATTTGTTCAAGTCTAAAAAAATGTAATCTAGGGCTGAGCCCCGGTAGCGTAGTGGTTGTGTGCGGGACTGCGGCCCACTGGGACGGAGGTTCAATTCCAGCAGGGGGCTGGGCCTCCTACTCCCACCACCGGAGAGCAGTGATGCTCCCCCCCCCAAAAAAAATGTAATCTAATAGAGTGCAGAAATTACCAACAATCCTTAATACCCTATATAAGTAACATTTTGATGAAGGTAATTTAAAAAATTGTAGTAGTACCTCAACAGGGAGCTGCCAGAGATCCAAGCCAGATTCAGAGTGGAAGTGGAATGAGGGGTTTTGCTGATGTCAAATGAAGATGGGTCTTGGATGAAAGTAGAGAATACCAAAAATAAGCTTACTTGTGTTTTATTGACTATGATAAAGCATTCAGTTGTACTGATAACAAAACTTTGGCAAGAATGGGAATTCCTGAACACATCCATGTGCTCTGGCAGAATCTATACAGATTAAAAAGCAGTCTTTCTACAGAGCAAGAGGATAATATATAGTTTAAAATTAGGAGATTTGTATCAGGGTTATAATTTTTCTTCATATTTATTCCATCTATGTGCTGAGCAAATAATCAGAGAAACTGGACAATATGAGGAAGAATGCAGCCTCAGTCAGAATTGGAGGAAGGCTCATTAACAACTTTCAATATGCAGGTGGTATAAAGTAGTTTGCTGCAAGCTCTTATTGATGAAGATCAAACAGTACAATCATGAATATAGATCACAATTCAATGTAAAGAAAACAGTAATCATAACAATTAGACCAATAGACAACATCATGATAAATGGCAAAAAGATTGAAGTTACCAAGTTTCCAGTTTATATAGAGCCACAATCAATGTATATAAAAACAGCAGTCAAGTGCATTGCATTGTGCAAATCTGCTGCAAAAGACCTGTTAAGCACAGATATCACTTTGAGGTCTGAGGTGCAATTTTAATTGCCTCAAATGCATGTGAAAACTGGACAATAATCAGGAAGACAGGGGAAGGCCTGATGCATTTGGATTGTGATACTGGCAAAGAATAATGAACATACACTAAACCGCCAGAAGAACAAACAAGTGGTACATGGGGGGAAATAACCCCAATGTTCCTTAGAAGCAAGGATGACCTCAATCTCACATCATTTGGGCATATTTTCAGGATAGAACAATCGCTGGGAAAGAATATCATGCTTGGTAAAATAGAGGGTCAGAAAAAAAAGAGGAAGACTATCGATTGCCACTTTGAATACAACAATGGATGAAAAGATAACAGTTGTGAGGGTCCTACAGGACTGTGCAGTTTCATTCTGCTTGACTTGTTCTGTCGCACATAGGGTTACCCTGTTTCAGAACCACCTCGATGGCACCGGACAGTAACAATATGCAGAAGTACTTACAACTGTACCTGATGCATAGTAGATGTGCAAGCAAGTAGTAGTTGTCACATTGTTATGAAATACTCGAATCTCATCCTCAATAGCATCTGGGAAGTGGCATCTAAACTGTTAAACTCAGAAGCGAAGCCCAGAATTCTGAAGAACAAGTGGTTCAGTGGCCTCAGAAGGTGTTTAGTTCTGGTTAAGGAAATATGCAAATTTATCTATGTTCCTTACATACATTGCAGGTGGAGAAATATCTTCCAAAAGTGAACTGGATGAGCTCCAAGAAGAAGTGGCCAGGAGAGCCCAGGAACAGGAACTTCAAAGGAAACGAGAGAAGGAACTGGAGGCAGCCAGAGGCTTTAACCCTCATCCCAGCCGGTTTATGGACTTGGATGAATTACAGAATCAGGGTAATTTCAATGAACTTCAGGTTGCGGGTTATGGGACATAAGAAAGGAAAATTGTTCCGAGTAGTAAGTACTCTAAAGCCAATATATACACACGCGCACAAATAGAGTTATAATTATCATATTCAATGGTTTATGGTTAAATGGTATAATTAACATAATTGTTAACAATTCTGTGATTCAATCATCTCAAAAAAGGGCTGTGCAATCATCGCCACAATCAACTTTGGAACTTTTTCCCCCCTTCTTTTACACATTGGTGTAGATTTCCCATTTCCTGCTTCCACTCCTTCCCGGGCCCTCAGGTAATTATAGATCCTGTTACTATCTTCCTATTTCCTTCAATCCCGGTTTTTTGAAACAGATAACTCCACAAGACAAGCACAGACACCGAGCAAGGACCCATCAACAACAGCCATATAAAACTGATAGAGAACTCAATCTAAGTAGAAAGCAGAGAATATTAAAAGTTTAGAATAAAATTCACATGGGGCCTACTCCCACCACCAGTGGGCAGTGATGCCCCCCCCAAAAAATTTTAAAAAAAATAAAATTCACATGGGGTCTAGAGAGAGATCAAATTACAAGAGGTTACCTTCCAACCTGAAGCCACTTAGCAAAATTATATTTTAATTCATATTATTGTAGTTAGATATTCCAGTTTGAGCTAGTTAAAATAGGAGGCAATTTGTTGGAGATAGGCACTGAGTTGAGGGACATCTTAGAATCTTACAGTGTAGAGACAGTATATTATTAATGAGAATTATTTCCTATGGACATCTATAGAGACGACAAATAAAACTAAACTCAGAAGCAGCAGTAAAACTTCCTGAGAGTGAGGGGCATTTCACTTGTTGCCTTTACCTTACCCTTGACAATCCAAACTAATGGCTACAGGGAAGTGGGTCTGTCAAGCAAATGCAGAGGATGTTTCCTTTTCATCCTCTAGTCTCTAGCAGTTTGCTGAACTTTACTTAAATTTTCTCAACTGTCCCATATCAGTACCTTTTTTCTAGTTCTCGGAGTTTCTTTAGGATGTTATTCTGTGCTAAAAACCAAACCCCAGGGCTGAGCCCCAGTGGCGTAGTGGTTGTGCGCGGGACTGCGGCCCACTGGGACGGAGGTTCCAATTCCAGCAGTGGGGCTGGGCCTTCTACTCCCACCACTGGAGAGCAGTGATGCCCCCCCCCCCAAAAAAAAAAAAAAAAAAAAAAAAAAAAAAAAAAAAAACCCCAAACCCTCACTGCTGTCAAGTTGACTCATAGCGAGTAATCCATGAGGACAGAGTCGAGTAGCTTCATAGAGTTCCTGAATCTGTAAGTCTTTCAGAAGCACACTTCCTCCCTCCCATCTTTCTTTTGGAACAACCAGTGGCTGGTTAGCATCCCAGCAGTTAACCTACCGCATCACCTTTCTGTCAAAGGCATGAAGCAGGAGTCCAACAAGCCCGAGGTGCCTACCTTAAATAGGACTTGAGACTTCGACCTCAGCTTTTCTTTGATCACTTTTCATTCTCTACTGACATTCTTACTACTTAGCACTCTCAGACCTAACAGATTATTGTGTCAAGCCAGTGTGAAGGCTGTGAGTCAGTACTGGTTTGACTGGCTGGTGCTTTCTGCTGACAACTTCCATCTTTTCATTAATGGAACACTTAGAGATAAATAACCTAGGCTTATTTAGAAGCAGTGTTTCGCACACAGGAACCCTGGTGGCATAATGGACTGCTAACAATAAGGTCAGCAGTTCAAATCTACCAGCTGTTCTGTTGGAAATAGATGAGACCATTTGCTCTCATGAGAATTTGCATAACCCTAAACCCTAGGGGGCTGTTCTGCACGGCCCTGTGGGATGGCTGTGAGTCAGAATCCATTTCATGGCAGTGGGATTTTCTTCTACACCTGACTCTACCTGTTTCTGGAAGAGCAAGGAATATAGTGCTAAGATTAGGAAAAATAAGGTTTGACATATAATACATTGATTCATATAGTACTGTGATTAATCAACAGTAATTTGTCTAAATATAAAGTAGAACTGGGGCTGAGCCCCGGTGGCATAGTGGTTGTGTGCGGGATTGCGGCCCACTGGGATGGAGGTTCGATTCCAGCTCCACGGAGCAAAGGCCGGGCCTCCTACTCCCACCACCTGAGGGCAGTGATGCCCCCCCCAAAAAAAAAAACCAAAAAAAAACTATTAAAAAAATATAAATAAAGTAGAACTGGTTTTTGTTTGCTTTTAATTTTTCAATGGCTATAGCTGCCATCTCTGATTTTAGAGATTATATAGATATAATTGATTTAAAATATTATGAGAAAACTTCAGATCAACCTGCTATCTTCCATCATCTTTCTGTTGTATTATAAAATTTCATTGAATCCAATCAGATGTATAAGCTGATGATAAACTAGGGAGTGAGTGTTATGGATTTGGAAGGAGCCTTTCTTAACCTTTCCAGTGGGAGGTAAGTGGAAGATGATTCAGACATTTGTTTTTTCTCCCTGTAGCCTTGGGAAAATCTACCATTAATCCAAATTGTAGGTGAACTTATATAGGTTGCTGCCGATTTTGACTCTCAGTGAATAGAGGACAAGGAGGGAGGCGTGTATACATGAGGATTCTTTTATAAAAGTCCAAATAGTATTTTCTAGTGTTTTTATGTGCTTTTGTATTTGCACTCTTGTGCACCTGCTTTGATGCATGTTCACCATAGGTGAGAAAGAAATATTCCATGCCCCCTGTGTGGAAAGTGACTTTTTGGAAGCAAATTGATGAACAAAGTTATGATAAAAGTGAATCCTTAGGGGCTGAGCCCCGGCGGCGTAGTGGTTGAGTGCAGGACTGCGGCCCACGGGCTTGGCGGTTCAAATCCAGCAGCAGCTCTCCAGGAGCAAGGCTGGGTAGCTCCCACGACCACCAGAGGGCAGTGATGCCCCCCCCCCCCAAAAAAAATAGTGAATCCTTAGTAGTGTTGAGGGGAGTACGCACATGCCAACAAGGGCAAGTCAGCTGCCCTGGTGGATATACTGAAGTTATGCGCCAAAGACCATCTGTGTAGCTCAGAGAAGTGATGATTTTGTTGTTTAGGGTGGTACCAGAGGAGAGTGAGCTGGCAGAAGTCAGAAGTGCTCTGCGTGGTTTCCACAGAATAGTAAAACTGCCTTTGCCTTAACATAGGGTGGCAGTCTTGGTGGAAGTCAGAAGCAGTCTGATTGTGCTGTAGAAGAGCAGTTCAGTTCTAGGCTTAAGAACTTGCCCTTGGGCTGAGCCCTGGTGGCGTAGTGGTTGTGCGCGGGACTGCGGCCCACTGGGATAGAGGTTCAATTCCAGCTCACAGGAGCAAAGACTGGGCCTCCTACTCCCACCATCAGAGGGCAGTGATGCCCAAAGCAAAACAAACAAACAAAAAAAAGAACTTGCCCTCTGCTAAAGAAGATACTTGGGTTTTGCCCAGAGGAACTCTCTAGAGGTCTTGGAATTGGAATATGTACTGGGCAATGTGATGCCTCTCTTTAATGGCCTTTGGTCATGTCCGAGTTCAAGACAAAGACGAATCTTCTACTTAGTTTAGGCAGTTTTTAATAGCAATGACCAAGGAGTGGAGCAGAAGCTCTACCACGAGGATCTGTGTGCCCCGAAGGACAGCAGTCCATAGGGAAGGTTAGAAAGGAATGTAATGGAAATGAAAAGTGCTGGCCCTTTCAGGGAGGAGTGACGGCTTTGAGAGGTCCCTGCAAGAGGCAGATTCACTGTTTGAAGAGTCAATGCACCTGGAACAGAAGGGAGACTGTGCTGCAGCTTTGGCTCTCTGTAACGAAGCTATCTGTAAGTAACTCTAACTGCTATGGCTAAGGCACGTTTGACTAATTTTACAAGTGTTATTAGTGTCGTCACTAAGACGGAATAAAAAGTTTGTTATCTCCTCCTCTCCTTCTCCCCACCAGAGGCGGCCCTTTAGCTATCTTTGCCCCCCAGAAATATAGCCCCCCCCTGCCCAGTATATGTATATATATATATACATACTACCTTCCAGCAAATACCTATAGACTACAGAGGCTGTCACTGTGGTCTGTAGGTATTTACTGGAAGAGCCTCAGCAAGACTGCACAGATGACTTCTTCACCCATGCCTGCCTGCTAGTTGGTCCCAAAGTAAGCTTACACCTGGGAGTGAAGCTAGTCTGCACTTTCTCCATAGTCACTGACTACTGATGGCAGGAAGAACTGAACAAACTGGCTGTGACTTCACACTGCAGTACTGGATTCTCCATTCGGCTTCTTCCCTGACTTGGTCAATCATTGGGCCAAGATTAAGAAGTGGATGTTCATTCTTAAATTCGATCCACAAGAAAGCGCTTACAAAGATAGATGCAAGCTTGGATCTTATTTCTGCTACTGGCCAACAGGAGAGAGTGGTTGGGAACAGAGTGTGGAGACCACAGTCGGGCCGGTCAGTTGCAAAGACAAGGAGAGTGGCAGTCTCCAAGAGGAAAGCGCCAGTTTATCCCCTTAATTCATTTTTGTTGAGTTTGTTCATTTCGTTCTTTTTTCGTTTGAATTAACCGGTTTGGCTCTATGAGTCTCATGAATGGTCTTTATAGCTGGAGCCAACCCTGTGCCCCAGACAGCATATGCATGGTCCATGCCTTGCAATCCTGCTGCATATTTTGAGTTTTGATGCATATCTTTGCTCATTGTTTTGGTTCAGTTTTATTATTTTCATTTCCGTTTGTGTTTTGGGTTGTTTCTGCTATATTTTCTCTTGCATTTTAGCTAAACTAAGACTTGCCCTGCATGCTGCCAGCTCTAGCACGCACAGCAGAGCCCTAATCGATAAGAAGTTGCAAATCAGTATTCGAAAGGCACGGAGTCTGCAGGACCGCATGCAGCAGCAGCAAACACCACAGCAGCCGTCGCAGCCCTCAGCCTGCCTCCCTTCACAAGGGGAGGCCCCTCCTCAGCCAACCAGGTAGTGCCCAGGAACCGCTGTAGTTCATGGACATCAGGGGCGGCAGTCACCAGGGGTGCTCCATAGTCTTGGTGGCTACAGGGGAGAGAGGAGTCCTCCAAGAAGATTTCCTTCTCAGGTCAGACCTACAATGAAACCCTCAACTCTCTGTGTTAAGACTTCCTGGGAACATACCAAAGAAAGCGTAGCATAGCCATTAGCCTGCCTCTCGAAATTTCCTATAGGTGAGTTTACTCCGGGACTTGCGTTCCAGCACAGTTACTGTATTTTTTTTTGGGGGGGTGGGGGGACATCACTGCTGTCCGGCGGTGGGAGTAGGAGGCCCAGCCCCACTGCTGGAATTGAACCTCCGTCTCAAGGGGCCGCAGTCCCGCGCACAACCACTACGCCACCGGGGCTCAGCCCCAGTTACTGTATATGTACATAATACAGGTTCTTAGACACAGCAACAAGCTACCTTTCACATTGAGGTAGCAATTATGTGACTTATTGGGGGATTTCAGTGCTTCCTGTGCCTCACCGAAGCAGAGAGAGCAGTCTTTTTCTTTTTGAGCACCATAGAGAAGAGACACAAGCCAAAATGCACAGTAGCCATTGCTCTAGTTCTTATATGGAGTCCATGAATTTGGCTTTTATCTGCTATAAGTTGATTTAAGTGAAAATTGATTTTGTCAGTTAATGTGTTTGGGTAATTATAGATATATAAAGTTAAATATAGGGCTGAGCCCCGGTGGCGTAGTGGTTGTGTGCGGGACTGCGGCCCACTGGGATGGAGGTTCAATTCCATCAGTGGAGCTGGGCCTCCTACTCCCAGCACCAGAGAGCAGTGATGCCCCCCCCCCCAAAAACAAAACAAAACAAAACAAAAAAAGTTAAATATATTAAAATACACATATATACATGTGCCTGGATCTAACCAAATGTTGAAAACATTATATGTGTACATGTATATAACATTATATATGCATGTACAAATATATATATGGGTACCCCCAAACCAGAATTTCCTTTTTAGGCTATGTATTTCCTTTTCAAAGCTATGTGTTTACATTTTTTTACAAAACAATCTTATCACCTTCAAAGTACTCTTCTTTGCACTTAATTTGTCAAATCTATGATTCCATTCTTGGAAACGTTTTTCAAACTCATCTGTTTAAATGAATGACAGCACCGCCTGCATTTTTTTTTCTTCACCTCTTCTCAGTCATCAAATTGCTGACCTTTCATGTTCCTCTTTATTTGCGGAAGCAAGAAAAAAAGCTCACACAGAGTGAGGTCAGATGAGTAAGGGGCGTGGCACAAGAGAGGCATGCTGGTTTTTTTGCCAAAAACTGGCACACTGAGGTGGCTGCATGAGCAGGTGCATTGTGGTGGCAAAACCAGTCCCCCATCTGCCACAAATCAGGCCATTTTTGTCACACAGTGTTATGCAATCTTTTCAGAACCTCTAAATAGAAAACTCGATTAGCAGTCTGACCTGGTGGAATAAAATCCAGAGCATTCTCCTCACATCAAAAAAATAGAAGTGCATCATCTTGATCTTTGATTTTCTTGGCAAGCTTCTTTTGGAAGAGGTGACGACGGCATCTTCTACTGGCTGGATTAATGTTTCCTTTCAGGGTTGTAACCATGTCTTCTCACTAGTAATAATCTTTGGTGGGGGGGGGAATCTGGGGCTCTTTGGAGCTCTTCTTGAGAAGCACAGCATGTTTCCAGCCAACACTCTTTTTTCTGATCAGTCAGAACCGGAGGCACAAATTTCACAGTGACCCTTCTCATCCCCAAATCTTTTGTTAAAATTCACTGAACTGAGCTCCAAGGTAGTCTAAATAACTTCTCCATCTCTTCAGTGGTCCATTGTCAGTCTTTGTGCACAAGTACAAATTTTTTTTTTTTTTTTTTTTGGCATCACTGCTCTCCGGTGGTGGGAGTAGGAGGCCCAGCCCCACTGCTGGAATTGAACCTCCGTCCCAGTGGGGCGCAGTCCCGCGCACAACCACTACGCCACCAGGGCTCAGCCCCCAAAATTTTTTTAAGTATATGAATTTTGTTGACAGTTTTGTCAATTCAGAAAATTGACAGACATCCAGAACAAGGTTTGTCATCAATCAACATTACACCTTTTTTGAAATGAGAAAACCATTGGCATCTTTTCCCAAACTTATGTCCTTGTAAGCCGTGTTCAACCTCACAACAGTTTCTGTGGCAATTTTCCTGAAACAAAACTTTACAGCAGCATGCTGTTCTCTTAAATCGCCCTTCACAAAAAGCGTGGTTAGGGACTGAGCCCCAGTGGTGTAGTGGTTGTGAGCGGGACTGCAGCCCACTGGGATGGAGGTTCAATTCCAGCTCCCAGGAGCAAAGGCTGGGCCTCCTACTCCCACCACCTGAGGGCAGTGATGCCTAAAAAAAAAAAAGAAAAAAAAAAGCGTGGTTAGAGCGAAGTTGTGACCAGTTTTGAGAGACCCTTCCTAGGAGACACCACTAGATGCACTAACTCAGAGTGACTTCTCTGTACTTGCCTAGTGGGAAAAAATGTACACTATGAAAGCTCCAACCATCGGGGCTTTTACCTGCTTGTTTGTTTGTTTGTTGCTGGGGTACCCCTCGTATAATGTTTTTGTTTTTTTTGGGGGGGGCATCACTGCTCTCCGGTGGTGGGAGTAGGAGGCCCAGCCCCACTGCTGGAATTGAACCTCCATCCCAGTGGGCCGCAGTCCCGCACACAACCACTACGCCACCGGGGCTCAGCCCTCGTATAATGTTTTATATATTTTTTCAAGCATTTTATACATTTCAGTGTGTGTGTGTGTGTGTATATATATATATATATATATAATGGTTTCGACATTTGCTTAGACCCAGGCACTAAGGTAATATATTTTTATTATTTCACTCATTTTCTAGATAAGAAAGCTGTGGCTCACACAAAATAAAATAAGTGATGTACTCCAAATTATAAAGCTAGTAAGTGGTAGATTCATGGAATTCAAACCAAGGTCTATTTGACTTCAAAGTTCATGTCCTTAGCTACCATTTAAGGCTCCCTTTTATGAGTGGGTTTCCTGCAACTTTATAAGGATAAGTGGGTAACTGTACTGAAGAAAGTGTATAGTATATTTTATCATTCAGATTTTATGTTCATATCTAGGATCTTCCTTTTTCTTGTTTTCTCCTTCTGTGTTCTCCACTGTTGAACTGCTAATCAGATGATCTGATGTAGACATTTTAGGCAGCTAAACTCTTTCCAGAATGATTCTTATACTACTTGGTATATAGGAGTAATTGAGGTTTTCTTTAAATGCTGGCAACGCTGAATTTTTTAGATCGGAAATACAAAGCAATTACTGAAAAACCAACTGAATACAATTAATCTCTACTCTCATTTTTAAGTCTCAAAAGAGTCATAGTACATTATTTCGGAGAAACATTTCAGTGACTAATATTACCAAATCAGCTTATGGAAACATTTGAGGTGGCTGTTTCCATGTAATCTCCTCAGTCCAAACCACTCTGCGTTCTGTAATGAGGCTTCTTGGTTCCTTGTTCAGGGCAACCCTTCCACACCCACCTAAGACTTCCCTTCTGCAATAGCAGCCTGGATTTTTGCATCTGATATGAGCGATGTCCAGGCTTTGCTGCTCTTCCATGTCATCTGCATGTGGAACTAGCAACTTTTGTTTTTAATTTTTAAGTACAGTAGAATTTGAGAGGAATGGAGCCACACAGTCTGGAGGAGTCTACCTTTTACTGTTTGCAGTTTTTGTGAAGCTGTTTCTTAAAAGAGAGGATTACTGTTATCTTTTATCTGGGTGTAAGCTAACCATGTGACTTCTCTTGTGAACTTTTGAACTGTTGACTGTTCTTGTGCTTATCTCTCCATTTGCTTTCACTGTTTCTTCTCTAGATAGCTAGTTATTGGAATGGAGTGGACAGAGTTTTTTGGTTTTGTTTCAGAGTGTTTTTTTAAATAACTTTTTTAAAGCATTCTTGTCAACCAAGGCCGCTCCTAACTGACTTTGCCCATTTATTTCAGTGAACAACCTGTCCCACTCCAAGTACTGTTGAGGCGGGAGGCCCAGCTGGCACCTTGCACGGACACAGAGATTGGAGCCAGTTCTTTCTTCCGCTCATCTACTCCTCGCCATGAGTCGCCCTCATCACTGTCCCCAGAGACTCCTGCCCCATCAGCCCCACCGCATAGCTCCACTGACAGATCTGCCTCGAGCTTCCTGACTCTGGTTGAGGCGGACAGCGTGGACCCCTCTGCATTCCCTAGGCACAGTTTACCTAAAACACCAGGGAGGACTGTAAAGACTCCTCATCATTGTTGGGAACCATTGGATACCCCAGAATGTCAACTGCAAGTCTCCAGGGGCGCCAACAGCAGTTGCGGCAGGCTACCCTCCCAGGAAGGCAGAGGGGTTGCTCAAGAACAAGTTTTCCAAGCAAAGAGAGATGCTGCTGACCCACCCCTGGTGTTGCCTTGGTCACACTCAGCTGGAACAACCGCTTCTGAAAGAAGTGGGGCACACAGTCCCAGCTGTAGTCCTTCAAGTTCATCAACTCAGCCAAGTCTTCCCCCGCACAGGGACCGTCATCTTCTAAGGCTTGCTGCTTCCTCGTCTGTGCTTCCCTCTCCTGATCCTGTGCAGAACACTAACCAATGCCTACAAGCCCAAAGCCCCCAAACTTCCTTGACTTCAATAGTGGATGGAGGCAGTGAGGACCCCCACAGGTCAGAGTTTCCAAACACAAAGGGGCATGTCCGCTCTCTGGCACAGCAGTTCCAGAGGATGCAAGGTCCCTCCACAAAGGATGATAGAAGTTCCCAGGATAGACGTTTGCCAAGTCATCTGAGGAAGAACTCTTCCTCTTCTGACTCTGCGGCTCCTTTCCCACAGGATCAAGGGAAAAGTCACGGACTCTGGGCAAAACCGCCACCTTCTCTGGATGGTAGAGATAGCCGTCCTTCTTGGGAAAAGCCTGCTGGTCATCTGGCCGGGAACTTTGGGTTGTCTAATGGGGAAACTTCTTGGAGAGAACAGTCCAAGTTTGGAGAGCCAGAAACATATAAAGGGCAACCATCCCAAGGGAGAGATGCCAGACCCCAGGAGCTGAGCAGGAGCATTGAGGAGGGGACTTCCTTGCCTTGGGATTCCTGGGTCAGTGCCACAAGCCTCTATGATTCTCAGCTTAAATACGGGGTCTCTGGGCCAGAAGTGACGTCCTCTCCCCCAACTCCCCGTACCTGCGTAGCCTATCCCGAAAGAAACCACATCCTTCTGCATCCACATTGGAACCAAGACACAGAGCAGGAGACCTCAGAGTTGGAATCTCTCTACCAGGCCAGTCTTCAGGCTTCTCAAGCCAGCTGTTCTAAGTGGGGGCAGCAGGATGTGTCCTGGGACACATTTAGCCAAACAGGTAAGCAAACCATGATCAAGGGCGCCACTCAAAGGTGAACGCAGGAGGGCAAAATTAGAAGGGAGTGGAGGTGGTGGTGGTAGTCTGCCATGTAGTAGCCTTAGCTCCTCATTCAATCTTGGCCGATGGAGCATCCCTGGAATAAACCTGAATTTGTAAAATGTGGGTGCACTGAAATGATAACCGGGAGGGGGAAAATCATGCACCTGCGAGAAACGTAAGTTCTTCCTTGGGAAATAAGGGGAGTGTACATACAGCTTAACAACCAAACCTTCTGACTAACAGAATCCAGCTTGAGGTGGCGGCCAACCATGCCTCTCCACAGCCCTATGCAGTCATCCACATCAGGCTCCTAAAGGGCTCGCTGCACTTTCTTCTTTTTAAAAAATAAACTTTTTGGGCTGAGCCCCGGTGGCGTAGTGGTTGTGCGCGGGACTGCGGCCCACTGGGATGGAGGTTCAATTCCAGCTCCATAGAGCAAAGGCTGGGCGTCCTACTCCCACCACCTGAGGGCAGTGATGCCCCCCCAAAAAACAAACAAAAAACAAAAAATAAACTTTTTATTGCAAATTGGGTGAAGATTTATGGAGCAGATAATGATTTTTATACTTAATAGTTTCTGCACTTTATTTAAGCCCATACTTTGCAATCCCCTCCACATAATATCATTTATTCCACTTCCTCCCCATTTGTTTCCTGTCTCCATTTTGCTTCTTCTGACCATGCTGAACCTTGTCCTTAGGTAAATGTTGCCCTTTCAATTGCAAATGACGATCTTAAATGTAGTACCTCACTAGTGTTACTGTTCCCCTTATAGACCTGTCTGTTGTTTGGCTAAAATTTGAGCCACGAGGATGAGTTAATTTTTAGTTCTTCTCACCAGATGGGTGACTAAGGGTCCTGGTCTCAGGGATTCCACCAGTCCTTATGAGACTTACAAGGCTTGTCTATTTTATGACTTTGAGTTCCATATTTCTCTCCCACCCTATCCAGGAACAGGACCTTCTAATATCCTTTTGCAAGTAGTTGGTAGTGATAAACTGGGCAACTTCCAGTTATGGTTTCAGAGTTCTGGAGACAAATTCTTGTACTAGTACATTGGACTAATTATTTCCTTGTGTCTTTGATTTTTATCACTCCTAACCCAGGTAGGGTTAGACTAATAGCTTATAACGTAGATGGCTGCTTCTGAACTTTTAAGTCCCCAGTCGTTACTCACCAAAGTAGGGTGCATGTAGAACATTGCCTTTTTGGACTGAGTTATGCCACTTGACTTTTGTGTCCCACGCTCATGATAGAATTCATGAATTTGTTCACCATGCTCCGGACAAGAAGTAGTTTCGATTTGTAATTATTTTTCCTTCTCAGGCACTGCAGATGGCATGGGGAGGAGGCTGCACTCGGCCCCTGGCCTTGGTCTCTCCAAGACCCCAACAGCAGAAATGGAATACAGTCTCTGTGAAGCCAGCACAGTGGCAGCTTCTCAGGTAGCAGCTTCATATGCTCTGTCTGGGCGTGTTTGTTGGGGAAGGAAATGTGAAGACATGTGAGTGGTTGGGTTCGTGATAAGATAGGCATGGTTATATGTGCACATATGTGTGTGTCAGAATAAAAGTGTCTATGAGTGGGCTTAGGGACCCTTATGGCATTGTGGTTAAGTTCTTGGTGGTGAAGCAAAAGGTCAGTGGTTCAAGCCCACCAGCCAGTCTGTGGGAGAAAGATGTGACTGTCTGATTGCACAAGGACAGCAGCCTTGGGACACGTACAAGGCAATTCTACTCTGTCCTGTAGGGTCACTATTCATTGGAACTGACTCACCGGCAGTGGTCGTGGTTTTTGGTTTGGGCGATTAGGTTTATTTTCAAACATATCTGATTCGTATCTTTACTGAGTCTTCCCCTATTATTGTCCATGCACCTTGGAACAGAATCTGTTTGAAAATCTTAGGTCTAGGGCTGAGCCCCGGTGGCGTAAGTGGTTGAGTGCGGAACTGCAGCCCGCAGGCTTGGCGGTTCAAATCCAGCGGCGGCTGGGTAGCGCCTACGACCACCAGAGGCAGTGATGCCCACAAAAAACAAAAAACAAAAAACAAAAACAAAAAAAAATAAATAAAATAAAATCTTAGGTCTGATATTCTGTGCCTGCTTGTATGTGTCTGTGTGTTTGAAGGCTATACATTGCCAAGGCATTAGCAGGGAGTTGGGTGACAAAGACAATACTGTGCTGCACTGACTCTTCCTGCACCTTGCACAGTCACAGCAATGTTGTTTCAGAAAATGCGAAGGCTCCGGTCTTCCTAGTTTTGTGAGTCATCTCAGGGTTCATCTGCTTAGAGCACCTTCCTTCCCTGGTTAGGCCAAAATAAAGATGCAGGCAAAGGAGCCAGGAGAAAATGACGGTTATAAGTTGAAGAAAAGCCATGCACCGTGAGCAAAAATGAGCACACATGGCCTTTACTTTATTGGTACACATCCAGCTGGAGCCCAGAGTAATGTCCTTCTTTGTGGCAGTTCTGGAAGAGTGTGTGAAAGGATTCTCCCAGTAAAAAGAGTCACAGGTATCTTGAGAGCAGCCTCTGATAAGCAAAAAATTATTTTGATAAACATATCAAAGGAAGGAAGGAAAAGATGCAGTGGGGTGTTGTGCTTTTTCTTTTCCACCACAATACGTGATCGAGTGAGGTCCAATGTGCTTTCGGGTGAAAGTAAAGCATGTGGGTTGGCGAGCAAGGAACGTTATGTAAGATCCCCCTCCATGTAACTTTTCACATGGGAGACTGATGACTGCTAGGTAGATAGATAGTTATCATTGAGTCAATGCCAACTCCTGATCTTGTATGTACAACAGAACACAATGTGGCCTGGTCTCGTGTCATTCTCACCATCCCGTGTTTGAGCCTGTCATTGAGGTGTTTGTGCCAAGCCTCACCGCAGATCCCCCTTGTCCTCACTGGTCTTCAACTTTACTGCACTTGGTTTCTTCTACTAGTGAGCCTTCCTGATGACGTGTCTTAAGCAATGTTCTGTCTTGTCTACAGGTTTAGGTTACCATTGACTAAATGTTGTAGATTACCCGTTCCTCCTTCCCAGTCTGCCTGAGTCTAGAAACTGTGCTGACACCTGTTCACCATAGATGACTTTGCTACGATTGAAAGTAGGAAGGTCAAACTTTCAACATTATAGCAAGACACAAGCCTCCACAGGACAATGGCTTGCTTCCGATAGTCCTAGTACAATACTCTCTGTACATGGAAAGGACAAGGAAACACAAACCAGCAGAAAACAATGAACTTAAATACTTCCAGGGACTAGGTTTACAGGGGGTTGGACCTTTTCAGAATTTCACATACTTGCCTAAGGCAGTTAATTTTTTCCATTTTTTGTTTGTTTGTTTGTTTTTGCCCACCAGGTCGGTTGAATAGTAATTTAAGAACAAGTTCTAAATACATTACACAAAAGGATATACGATGAGATTATGTCTCTGTTGTTCAGTTTCCCTCCTCAGAGACCCTTATTTTTTCCAAGCGCTTATTCATAAACTTCTAAGTACCGCTGGACAGCCTGCCATTTAGTTTTGGAAAATGTTGTCTCTTCTGTCCTGCCCAGTATTTATCCTTAAAAACCGTGAATGAGCTTAATAACAAAATTCTATTTTTCTTTTTTTTTGGCATCACTGCTCTCCGGTGGTGGGAGTAGGAGGCCCAGCCCCACTGCTGGAATTGAACCTCCGTCCCAGTGGGCCACCGTCCCGCGCACAACCACCACGCCACCGGGGCTCAGCCCCAAAATTCTATTTTTCTAAGAGCAGTGGCTTCCTTTTTGTTTTCTTTCTGCATTCTGCTTTTTTTTTTTTTAATACTTATTGAACATATGTACGAGGTGTTAGGGATATCGTGTTGAGTGTGCTAGCTATAGCTCCTGCTCATGAATGGGACTTATCTACTGAGGAAAACAAAAAAAAATACCAGTAACATAATATAATGAGGACTTGGTTTACAGCAACATACTAGAGATCGATCTAAGCCAGACTTTGGAAATTGGAGAAGGCTTTCTGGGGAAGCCGAGAGACTGGCAGGTGAAGGGAGCAGAGTCTATAAAGGCCCAGAGGCCGATATTAACCGGGTCAAAAGAAGTTCATTGGGTATGGCAGGATTGTGATAGTTTTGTGAAGGGAGCTGTTGGACACAATGGACAAGTGAGACTGGAAAAAAATACAAATAAGGTCAGATCATGATCCCCAGAGGGTCAGGCAAGGCGTAGTTGGGAGTTTGGGGGAAATGAAGAGAAACAGAAAGAATAGAGAGCAATTTAGAGGTAAAAAAAAAAAAAAAAAAAAAAACAGTGGCACCTGAGCCCCTGTGGCACAGTGGTTGAGTGCGGGACTGCAGCCCACAGGTTGGCGGCTCAAATCCAGCAGCAGCTCTCCAGGAGCAAGGCTGGGCTTCCTACTCCCACCAGGGGGCAGTGATGCGGGGGGAAAAAAAGAAGATAAAAAGCTGACCAAAAAAAATCTGTGGGACTTGGTGATTTGCCTGCCTGCATGTGGTGATGAGAGGGAAAGGAGACTCAGGATTATGTTTCAATTTCCAGGTTGATGATACTTTGAATTGAAAAAGAAAGCACAGTGGATGGAATGTATTTGAAGGAAGGGATGAGGTCAGTTGCATTCAACTCAAGTGGTGATGTCTGATGGACCTTCAGATGTGAGACCTGTGAATTGGAAATGGAGATCTGGAAATCATAGCCGTGGAAAAGAATAGAGCGGAAGGAAGAGAGGACCTAAAATGTACTCCTAAGAGATTTCAGGTTTAAAGTGGTTCTTTTGAAGAGCCTTAGACAGAAACAGAAGAATTGGCCAGAGAAGGAAAGAAGTGGGGCCAGGATGTGTGATATGACGGGTACCAAGGGAAGAGTGTTTCAAGAAGAACAAGTGGTTGGTTGGTTGAGAAGCTGAGTTCCTGGTCTTCACATTGTAAGATTACAGCCTTCTGTTCATGTGCCTCTTCCATAGCAAGCCGTGGTAGGTGATATGAGCATACATTGAACTGGCTGTTCATGGACCAAAGTAAATAAGAAATGTATTCTCCTAGTGGAGAGAGATCATAAAAAAAGAAATCAATGGTATAGCCCCAAAACAGCAAGTGTAATGGAGAAGAATAAAACAAAGCAAAGGGATAGAAAGAGATTGTGGTAGTTATACTCCGGGCTATTAAATAGGGTGGCAAGGGAAATAATCTCTTTTTTTTTGGGGGGGGGGGGGGGGGGGGGGCATCACTGCTCTCCGGTGGTGGGAGTAGGAGGCCCAGTCTTGCTGCTGGATTTGAACCTCCAACCCAGTGGGCCGCAGTCCTGCGCACAACCACTACGCCACCGGGGCTCAGCCCTGAGCTTCTTTTTCTAGGGATGTAATGCATCAAAACAATTAAAACACCGTATGAGCCCTCTTCCCCCCCACCAAAAAAAAATCATCAGTAGAGATGACTGTACTTGGCAAAGGTACTAATGAAATTATAGATGGGAAATGGGAAAGCAAAGGCAGTGCACACATTTGAATCTGAGTGGCTCAGGAAAATGTGGTCCCAGGGGAAGAAATCTACAAGTTTAATGTTCAGCATTGGACATTTTCTATTCCAGATGTTGGAGAAGCTATTTCTGGCACCTTAACCCAAAAGAGAATTACTAAGAGTTGACATAGTAGACATAAGCATCATGAATACATATCTGACAGGCAAAAGAGGAGGTTGATATTTAGCAAAAAGCAGGAAAGACTATGGAATGAATTCAATCTGGTATTGTGAATCTTTCTATGTATATTAAAGACAAAAACCAAAACCAAATGTGTACCGTGGTGCAATTCTACTGTTAGCATTCAGGAGTTTGCTGCAGATCTGGATGGTGAGGTTGGGAAGGTGAGGGCTGGAAGCAGATTCTGGTGAAGAGTAGAGGACGTGCAGTTTGTACTCTCCGGTTCCTGGTGATTGAGATGTTTCCTAAAAGGGCTGAGTAAATGGAATAGCTCTCCAGAACAGTGGCGTATTTGTGCTCCTCCCCTCCATTTTCCCTGCCTGCCTCACTGTGTTTACCCAGCCATATCCTGCTGTGTGGTAATCCTTATTTCTGTTTTTGTTTTTGCCTTGTCTCATTATAAGGACTCATCAAGCATGCGGAAAAAGTCTTTGGAATCCGGGCATCGTTGTTCCAGCTCCTCTTCTCTCTCTGTCATCCATGACCCTCCTGTGTTTCTCCTTGATCCCCAACTATATCCTCCCCGACCACAGTACCTGCCCCCAGATGTCCTGATGCCCACCATGGCAGGGGAACCCCTTAGAACCCCAGGTAACTCCTCCCAAATTTAATGTCATATGCTGGAACATCAACTCCTTCCAAGTGGTGAGGGGTAGTCTCCAAGGTGGGGTGGTATTGGATATGAATTACTGCTTTAGGATCAAACATGGAGCATGTTACCATACTCCTTTTATGGGGGGGGGGGGGGGATTACTCAGTGCCTCCTGACCATTCAATTAAAAACTTTTGTCCCATAGCCCATAATCTAGGCTAGCTGCTTTTGCAGTTCCCCTTGGACCATTCGAGTATTACCTATTTTAAGGAAACACTGACCTAGATGAATAGGATCATTTATTCAGCAACATGGCAAAGGGGCTAAACTCCTCGTGCCCTCCAGAATCTGGACGAATGCATAAAAAAAGAATTGCTTCAGTCCTGATAGGACAAGCATCTTCCATGTCTAAAGGTAGTTAATCCTCAGTTTTTATGATGCCCCCAAACAAAAATTTGCCAGCTGGTTTTCTCCTCTTCTGCCCCCTATGCCTTGGTTGCGGGGAAGTCTAGGAGCACAAGGACTGAACGGGAAGACTTTGTCCATGGAGTGCCAATGCTGTCTGTGTAGACGCAGACCGCCCCGGGGAAGATGGGCAGTATCAGATGGCTTTCTTTGACGCTCCACAACAAGTTGTTCTTTGTCTTCACATTGGCTAGTAATAAAATGGGGTGCAATCTACAGCGATTCTCAATTTAAGGCAGCGATTCTCAATACAAGAAAGTAGATGTTCTAGAACAGAAAACAGAATAATGCTAGTGGTATATATATCTAAACTTCATGGAGCTTTAGGTAAGGAGACCATCTGGATAGATGGCCTCCTTATTAATCATAGGAGCAACCAGGCACTCTGCTTTCTTGACCAGCTGATAAGGACACCAATACTCGATCAGGCAGCATTGCTCAGAGCCTGTTCTCTAAAGCTCGCTACAGTGAAAACATAAGCAAAAGAGTCTTTCTGTTCTCTAAGGTCCCAGAGTTTAAATGATCAGAAAATATACCTATACACCCAAGCACACAGTGCAGATGTAGTAACGTCATAAAATAAAGGAAGCATTTTAAAAGTCGTGCTTAATAAGTTAGTTTCTTTTTTTTAAAGAAAGTGGGCTATATGTATAGAAAAGGCATTTTTTCTTGTGCATGTGGGAGCGCTGGTGTGAACAAACTCAGAGATCTCTGAGCATGATCTAGAATGTCAGCTGAGATCACCTAATTGGAGTGAAAGCACTGTGTTAAAAAAAAAAAGGCTAAGGGGCTGAGCCCTGGTGGTGTAGTGGTTGTGCGCGGGACTGCGGCCCACTGGGATGGAGGTTCAATTCCAGCAGTGGGGCTGGGCCTCCTACTGCCACCACCGGAGAGCAGTGATCCCCTCCCCCCCCCAAAAAAAAGGCTACGGGGTCATTTAGAGTGGTGGCTTAAGGAGTAGTTATTAAAATTGCATAATTTGGGACCTAAGCCTTGGTGGCGTAGTGGTTATGCATGGGACTGCGGCCCACTGGGATGGAGGTTCAATTCCAGCAGAGGCTCCACAGGAGCAAAGGCTGGGCCTCCTACTCCCACCACCAGAGGGCAGGGATGTCCCCCCAAAAAAAAACAAAAAAAGAAAGAAGAAAAAAATTGCATATTTTTCTGTATTAAAGAGCTGCGTGTGCGCGCTTGCGCGCGCGCGCGCGCACGCGTGTGTGTTGTGGAGGAAAGACAGATTGAATTGAAGTAGAAGTAGGACAACTATATAGGCCACTGTTTCATTTGTCCATGTTGATTTTGATTGATATTAAGAATTAAAAAAAAAAACATTGAAAGTAAAGCTAGCTTTCTTCTTTCCTTTATGAATATGATCTTACTAGGGTAGGGTGTTAGGATCAACAGCCAGGAATGGTCTGTTGGAAAGGTGAATGATTTTGTGATGTTTGGTTTTCTTTTCTGTCTCCAGGAACGTCGAGGAATGTCCAGCAGTTTCTGGCTGTGTGTGACAGGGGTGAAACTTCCCAAGGGATCAAGTACACAGAAAGGACTTTGAACTACCGGAGTCTCCCCCATCGTTCCAGAACAGATTCTTCTTGGGGACCCTGGTCAGAGACTAACCAGCATATTGGGGGCAGATTTCTGACCAATCCAGGGTGCCAGCCTCCACTAACTCATACTGCCACACTGCCAGAAAGATGCCAGGGACCTCGAGTTCCCCATGCTCAGTCCTCAGGGGATCTTTTCCGTTCACCCTCCCACCCTCCCATTGTTCACCGTGTGTCCTCAGTATCCAACAGCCATCACACACCCTTGAGATCAGGATGGAATGCAAGTCTTTCTCCAGGGTCCCGAGCTCCTGGCCCTCGAAGAGTAGATATGCCCCCAGAGGATGACTGGAGGCAAAACAGTTATGCCTCTCCATACGGGCCCAGGAGGACTGGGGACAGGCTTCTGTTGTTTTTGTCAGATGCCTCCATAAAAGAACAGCTCAGGACCAGGGCCCTGCAGCACAGCAGGTGGTAAGGGCCATGCTTTCTTGTCCCAGAGCCACACGGGTCTCTATGAAACAAGACTGTGGGCAGACTGGTAATCTGCA
>PVJH01026192.1:0-30400 GCA_004026705.1 Nesogale talazaci | reverse complement strand
GCTCTCCGACTCCTTCCTGGACTCTAGGATGAGAATCCCCTTCCCCTATCCCCAGGCCCCCTTTGTCTCTTGCCCTATTTATCACTGAAGGTTTCTAAGACCCCGACAGGCCCTGGGGATAGGAGGTCAATCCACCAGTGTCCTTTTCTGGAGTGGCTCAGCCTCTAACAGAAATCGGTGTGCCAGCAAGCCAGGCAACAAATGAAAGCACTGGTTGCCATGGAATCCAGCCCACAGCGTCCGAGGAGAAAGTGCTCGGGAGACGTTCCAGGTCTTTCTTCCTCCCCCCCCCCCCCCCCCCCCCAGGGACCTCTCAAGCTGACCAACCAGCTGGACTTTTTGCAGAATCGGGTGTAAGGGTGGTTGAAACAGAGGTGAGGGAGTCTCTGCCTGGGCTTGGGAAGACGCGTGGGGTTTGGACAGGCTTGGTCCTCCGCGAGCAGTGGGCTCACATCTCGGTCCTCATTCTCTCTCGGCCGCAGTTACTGCACGAGTCTCTGCACCCATCTGCCCCTGCTTCCTGTCCCACACCCCTTCTGGCCACCTTCAGACTGCCAGGGCAGTCATCCTCAATGACCTAGGTTCTCATGACATTGGCGCGCGTGCGCGCGCGCGCACACACACACACACACACACTCCACCCAGTGCATACCAACTCACAGCACCCGTGTGTCTGGTTTCTGAGGCTTTGTGAATCTTTACAGAACAGAGAGCCTCACCTTTCTTCCTCGGAGAAAGCGATGTGCTTGAACCCTGACCTTGTGGTGAGCAGGTCAATGCATGGCCCACCTCATCCCCAGGGTCCCTCCAGGAGCCTGCCAATGGGTCTGATAATCCAATATCAAACATAAGCTCTGGAACCTTCCTTCTCTGAAGACCCTCTCCCCCCACAGGCCCTCTGTGTCCCTCTTTCCAGCCCTCTCCTCCCACGCTCTCTCCTCTGCCCCCACGTACACTCCTGCCCCAGCCTGGAGTGTCACTTTGGGGATGGTCCCTGAGAACACCGAGCTACACCTGCTCGGGGTGGGGGGTGGGGGAGTGGGAGGCAAGTCACTTTCCCTTGTAGGGGCTGGTGCACGTTTGGAATGAACTTGGGGGGCGGGCAGTCTGGTCCTCACTGACTGCGGAGGGGTCTCTCCATTGCTGAGCCTCAGTTTCCCCATCTGGACCACCTTGCCAGCCACCCTTATCTACCTGGAAATCTCATTATCCCCAAGAAGGCCTAGAACCTAGGAAGAGACTGCACAGTATCCTTGAAGAAGCCCCAAACTTGACAGGCTAAATAGAGATGGAGTCTTTCACTCATAAATGAAGTCGGTCTCCCAGGAACCGACTCAGAGAGGTTTGCTCCTCATTTAGGCCAAGTTTAACAAGGGGCTGGTCTGGCTCTCCAGCCCAGGACCTTCAAAGATGGACAAGATGCTTTGGCTGCCCGCCACTGATCAACCAACACTGACAGCTGTGACCATCCAATTACAGAGGGGGCCAACCCACTGGGGGAGCCCTCAAAACGGGGTCCAGCATGGTCTCTCAGTCTGCCCCCTGCATAAGAATCAGTGTGGATGACTTGCAGTCATTAGCCCCTCACTCCTTCCGGAGCCCCATGATCTGAGGAGTCTCCCCCAGCGCCCTGTGGCAGGGCACCCCACCCCTGCCTCCTCCCAAAGCCCTACTGCCCATCATTCCACTGAGCTCTGGTGTTTCCAGAACATTCTGACTCTTTCCACAGCCATTGTTGCTCTGTCTGCTCCCTCCTTCCAGACAAGCCTGCCTCCCGTGACGCTCGGCCTCGCTCTGGACCTCTCAAAGAGCCGCGAGGCCCTGGGACTGAGTGCCCTGCCCGGCCAGGGTCTTGGCTTGTTGCTTCCTGGCTGCCCGCTCCTGAGCATCGCGAGAAGCTTCCGGTCTGGTTAATTCGCTTGCTACACGGGGAGGAAGTCTGTCCCAGAGCGCGGAGGCCAGGACATGCCCCAGACCCCCGACCATCCCCAGGGAAGAGGCTTGGGCCAGCTGCCTTGAGCCCCAAGAGGCTCCGCCTCTTTTCTGAGGCCCCGCCCCTCACGAGCCTCAGGAGACCCCACCCCTGGCCCTGCGGCCCAGTAGGCCCCGCCCCCAGCCCGCGCACTCACGGAACATCGTCATGAACTGCTTGGGGTTGAGGTTCCAGTAGCCCCAGTTGGTGCGGTAGCCGTGCAGCGTGGCGTACTCCTCGTGGTTATACGCAGGTTCCGTCCCAAAGGTGTCGATGACCCGGATTCGGCACCTGCCACCCCAGAGACCAAGAACTAGGGTCGGCTGTGTGCCCGGCCTGGGGGCCATGGCAAGGGCTGGCTGGGATCGTGCATTGTGTGGTCAAGCTGGGGCTTTGGACGTGCGTGGCACGACTGTGTGACCACAGGCAGGTGTCTTCACCTCTCTGAGTCGTCTTCCCCACAGGTGAACTCAAGGTCATGGGGACTGCCTGGCCCACGCCTGAGGTCAGTGCTCTAAGACTCCTGGTCATTACAGTTGGTCCCATACAGAGGGGCAAGGTCCCCGGGGCCTACAGCTGCCCAGGGCTCCACTCTGGGAAGACTGGGAGTCCAGGCCCCTCGGAACCAGGTGGCCACTCCAAGGAAGGACCTCCGGGCTGGCTGGAGATTGTCTCTTCCCTGCCCATCCTCCTTCCTGCTGGCTTTAAGCTCAAAGCCTAAGGTGGGGGCTCCTTTGCCCAGGGGATCAGCCAATAGCAGGGGCCGGTGGGGCGCTGGGCCACCTCCGTCCTTCCAGCCCCCTGGGAGTGAGACCCAGTCGCCCCCCCCTGCCTCCCCCCTGCCCCCTTGCCAGCGGTGACCTACATTCGCTGCAGAGTGCTGAGGTCGGCGTTACTGTACCCGAGGGGCCGAGTGCCGGGCGCACAGAGAACGCCCATTAATAATAAAAGCAATAACGCCGCCTGTCACTTCCCCCCTAATGAAATCATGCGGGAGAGTCAATGGGACAAGAGCACTGTAATAGATAGCAGGCTCTGGGCGCTCAATTAAACCTGCCTCCCGGGCTGCGGGGGTGGGGCCGGCCGAGGGAAAGGCAGGGGCGCCGGGGAGGCCTCGCAGCAAGGGTCAAAGCCCTGGGTGGCTGTCTGTACCCCTCCCTGCATCTCCTCTGAGCCCCCCATCTGGGGCCCTCTGAGCCCTGCCCCCCAAGCCATGCAGCTGGCAGTGGGGTGCTCCCAAGCTATGGAATGGGAAGCAGGGGGCAGGGGAGTCCCCAGGGTGCTGGCAGCAGAGTGCTGGGTGGAGGCCAGGGGAGGGATCTAGGGTGGGGGGGTGGAAGTGCGCCCTCACCGGTACTTCCTGAAGGACAACCCCATGTGCTGCTTCATCTGCTGCAGGCCGTGGTAGTCAGTATAGATGAGGTCGAAAGGCAGAGGGCCCGTGAGCGGACAGCTCCCCCGGCCTGGCGGCACCCCTAAATGACTGAGAGAGGAGCCTATCAGAGTCAGGGCCCCAGAAGCACCCCACGGCAGCCCCAAACCCACCTTCTAGCAGGCCCAGAAAAGGGGGAGGGGGAGTCTATCCCAGCCTGTTCCTGGAGCCCCGAAGACCAGGACTGTGGGCATAGTGGGGGCAGGTGGGGAAGGAGGTGGCCAGGGCAGACATGCACAGCTGTGCAGGTTTTTCACTGCAGCAGGGAGTCTGGGGTGTGGGAAATGCGCCAAGACCCAGGAGCAGCCATGCAGCCAGGCTCCAGTTACCTAATCAGCAAGTAAGCACCCCCTTCCTTGCGCTTCTCTATCTAGGGAACGGTTTCACATTTCCCCCAGCAACTCCACGATTCCACCTCTGTCTGATCTGACTGGCATCTGCCTCTCTCCAGCCCCACAGCCCCTTTCCCACAGAACCAAAGCCTCTTTTCACACGGATCGTTCTCCACACAGGGACGGAGGGCCCTTAAGGCAAGCATGAGTTGACTGTTGCTTCTAGACTCCTCTAGAAGGAAGCATAGATGAGTCCGTTGCACCAGTCAGCTTAGGCTGACCTTGTTGACTGGGTTTTCCATCTCGGGGAGCACCTGGAAGGGGCTGCACCTGTCCAGAGGGGGCAGTACCTCTTCTAGTTCCCACGTGTGCATAGGTCCCCTGCAGGGCCATGCCAGCCCAGAGAGGGGCAGCATCATTGACAAAGAACAGCCTCAGTGACTGCCCACTGTGGTCCTCAGAGACTTGGGTGTTCAGACTTGCTGCCCTGCTGCTGAGCAAGCCTCTTGGATCCAGGGCCCCTGAGCAGCGGGCTCCTGGGGGCATTTGAGCCCGGCTCTCTGCTCGAGCTGGCCAGCAGCTGTGAGACCACAGCCCAAATTTCTCACCCACCCACCCACCCCAGCCTTAACTCACACCCTGCCCCTGCAGGCAGCCTTCCCTTGCCCCCAGGGTGGTCAGCCCACATCTCCTCTGCCCCAGTCACCTGACCGGGAGCGAGACCCCGAAGGGCAGAGCCCAGGCGGGGGTCGGACCACAAAGAACAGGTGCCTGAGGGCGACTGGGCAGGCCAGGGAGCCGAGGAACACGGTTTCTATCCAGTTTGGCGAGGAAAGCAAATTTGGAGCGAGTCCAGGACTGGGTAGGTGGGTGGGGACCGAGGAGGAGAATGTCCTGGTGGCTTATCCATCGCTCAGCTCTTCTAATGGGTCATTAGCTGCCCACTCTGGACTTGGAGAAAAGTGATCCCACACTCATCCCCCAGCAGGAGGAGAGAGGAGCTGCGGGGGACACAGCGTGGTATCCTTCCCAGAAGGAATTCATGAGGAGTCACAGGACCTCGAGAGCCCGAGAGAAAAGGAGGGTTTGGGGTGGGAGGCTACTGGGTCTGGGAGGCAGATGAGTGTCTACAGTTGCCCCCCACTCGCTATTCCCACCTCTCCCCACCCCCTACTCCCTCCCAGGAGTCTGGCCCCAGGGAGAGCTTCTCTTCAGCTCCAGTTTTACCTCCTGCAGTTTAAGATCCCTTTTATGGCCCATTTCCCACTAAGTGGCTGTTTGCTGCAGTGACACAGATCAGAACATGCCCAAAGCACAGCAACCTTTGGCCAAAGGCCCCCAGGAGGCTCCACCATCCAAATCCACCTCCTGGCTGACTCCATGGGGGGCTTCCTGGCCACCTGCTTCACACTCATTCCTCAGTCCCAGTTCCTCCTCTCCTGACTCTCTCTCTCACACACAGGAGCAGGGAGCAGAAGGTGCCGCAGAAAGCACTCCCCGCCTCCACACACAAGCCGGAGCATGCTCAGTGGCCCCATGAAAGGTCGCAAGGGCGAGGCCACCACCCAAAGGCATCTCGGAAGAAAGTCCTGGCTATCCATGTCTGTGAAACCAGCCACAAATGACAAGCCATGCCAGGGACCTGGGGGGGACGGGGGGTCCCTGCGAGTGTGACCTTGCTTGAAGAAACAGAGGTCTTTCTTTTCAAGGAGTGACATTGCTGACATCAGAGCAGAGGCACAGAGGAGAAGGACAATCCTGCATGTGGTCCTAGAGGAGATGACGCGTGGATGGATGGACACCCCGGCTGGACAGGTATGGGAGGGTGAGTGGGGTGTCCCGATGGATCTATAAAGGTTTGACGGGAGAGATTCATACTTGGGGATTTGTCTTGGCTGCACAGATAGCCATGAATGTGGTGGAACATACCTCGTTATGAAAATGTCTGAGCCATAGCCCAACACTTGAGGGAATGAGTCTTTGAGCTTGGGCAGGGGTCAGCAAACTCTCGAGTCCGAAGAGCCCATCCTGTCACTCCTCACCACTTTAAAATCACTCGAGAGCCTTGAAGATGGGTTTCCAAACAAAATGAAATCACCGGGATCTGAAAGAAGCGCCTTCCAGTGGTTTCCATGTGGCTTCAGAGCCGCCCGTCCACGCCGAAAGAGCCGCAGTTTGCTGACCACTGGGCCAGGGGAGCAGGACCCCTCTCTCAAACGACACCGGGCAGAACACAATCGACAGAGACAATGTGCTGTGCTCACTCCACTTTGCTAAGAAGTGCGATGAGGGTTCTAAGAACTGATGAGTGGCCTCCTGACATGCAGCTCTTGGCCTCTCCCCAGGTGAAGAAAAGAAGAATGAAAACAATCCAAATGACACGTCGGACTGATGGATCACCCAGACATCGGCCCCCACCACGTGGAGAGCAGAGCTAGAGGGTGCCCGGCCACCACTGCCAAGGGCTCTGAAAGGGATCCGACCAGAAGGTCCTGGAGAGGGTGGGTGAGAGATCTGGAAGAGAACGCTGAGTCATGAGAGAGCCCAGGTGCGTTGGTTAGATAGAGGTTGGTAGAACCCCCACGATGATGGTCCTCAGTCCCCCTTCAGGTCCGAACCGGGCTCATCTCCTGCGTCAGGCTCAGCAGGTGCTGAGGTTCAAAAGCAATTACCCAAGGAAGGACGGCGTGCCGAGGACGAGGAAAGGAGGAGGAATGGCAACCGGAAACACAGGCGGGACGCCAGACACAAGGCAGGGCACCGGGGGTGGGGGGGTGGTGGCAATGGGGGAGTTGAAACAAAACGTACCTGCATTGCTGAACGCAGTGCTGATGAGCGACTCCATAAACTTTCTTGCAACTCACAGTAAACCATTTAAAAAGAGAGACACAGAAACCATCGCAGGGCGAAGATGGGGCAAACTACTTAATAAGCACAGTCAGCACGGATGTACCTGTGCTTACGCACCAGCCTGCTGTGAACAACTTCACGGCTTTTCACCACATCAGAAATTCTGCTTTCTGGGGGCGGGGGCAGCAAGGATGGAGGGGAAAGGACGAGAAGCTGATGTCAAGGGCTCAAGTGGAAAAGCGGATGCTTGGAGCATGATGACGGCAGCAGGCATGCGAAGATGCGTGGCACTAATATATGTATCTATGTATTGTGAAAAACGATGTATGAAAAAAAAAAAAAAAGGAAAAACGATGTATGTGCCCCCCCGATAAAATGATGTAAAAAAAAGAGAGAATTCTGCTTTCAGGTCTAGCTGGCAGCTGTCTCTCTTCTCACCCCACTTTCCTACAGAATCCAAGTATCTTTTCTGATGTACAGCCCCCCCCACAGGGACAGAGCACCCGGGAATGAGACAGGGATAGGCCTAGCCCATGCTTATCTTCCCTGTTGAGTGATCTGTGCTGGCAATGAACTCATGTGGAGAGCTCCCTACAACATCCAAGGGACTCCCCAGAACCAAGGAGACAAAGAAAGTCCTTGTGGTAATGACGTAATCTGTAGTCAACATGAGAGTACTAGAGGGAAGGGATGGGGTCCAGCCTGTCAATCAGGTCATAAATTGATGGCTTCATTTGGAGGTGTCAAAGAGAAATAGCTCTCTGGAGGCAGGACATGAACACTCTCTCCCTGTGAGATATTCCTGTTGACAAACCACATGGAGCCACAGGGAGAGAGCCGGAACCCTGGAGCTGGAGAAGCTACGTGGAGGCCCACAGCTTCGCTGAGATGCCTCCACCACCACTGGATCCACAAGATTTCCCACCCGCTGGCCTGTGAACTTCCTGCATTTGGTGTCATTGCATGTGTTGTATGACTCTCAAGAGGAATCTATAGATTGGTATTGGACATAGGGACTTGATCTGGACTGGGCTGGGATGTTTTCTCAATATAAAATTGCTCTTTTATATAAAGCTCTTTTTTATACACATATGAATATCCCTGGATTTGTTTGTCTCGTCACCCCGGACTCACACAGTCCTTCTCCTGGAGTTGGCAAAGAGAGCAGGGCTTCCCACCCCAAGCTGACCCTCTGAATTTCAACTTGGAAAATCCGTCAGTGTAAAATGATACATTTCTGTTACTTAAACTCAGTCACTGCCAAGTTGACTCCCAGGCCTGGCAGGACCCCTGTGTGTCAGAGTGGTAACTGTCCTCCGTGCCGTGTTCAAGGGCTGGCTTGTGTGTCTGTTCAGCTGGGGACCATCAGGCCTTTCCTCTGAGACAATTCTAACCTCCCACCTTTCAGGGAGCAGTGAGCACGCTAAGGGTACCACCTAGGAACTCTCACTCGAGCAGTCCGCTCAGAGAGATGTCAGCCCAGTCCCCAGGGAAGAATCACACCAGCCTGTGTGATCTAAGGATTGTAAATTCTGTGTTTCCCTGAAAATAGGACACTCCTATATTTACTTCTCCTCAAGAAGACATGCTATGGCTCGTTTTCGGCTCGTTTTTATTAAGTACGGTACAACAATCTACATTTATTCAAACATAGTTAAGTGGTCTTCTTCTGGAACATCGACCCACCGTGCTGAGGGAGACGGCAGCTACGGCTTGACTTCTTCCCCGAGGACACACAATTCCTACAGCAGAGTGTCCTGCTCCTCACGTCACTGAGAAGACTTTAGGGTTCACTGTCTGCCTCAGCTTGCAGCGCGCACAGAATGACTGGGACCAGGCAAGGGGAGCCGGCCTTGTGGATGGGGCTGCCTGCACCTCTCCGTCACTGTCAAGATAGCAGCTGTCACCAGGGGGCGGATGAAAAGGGCTGCCAGTCTCGCTGCCTCGCCCACCCATCACTAAGTCTTATTTTCGGGGTATGGCTTATATGGCGCAAATGCTTAGAAATCGTGCTATGGTTGACTTTATGGGCGTGTCTTATTTTCAGGGAAACACAGCAATAGAATCCAAATTCAGAGGAGGAAACAGTATCAGAACTTAAATCCTCACACCTGGCTTACAGCAAGCTATGGTTGGTTACTGATGGAAGTCTAAAGTCCCTCTGCAGGGGTCCCCAAATGGATTAAGCCCCTCTGATGAACCCCCTCTGATCCTTGATCAGGGCCAGTGAACAGTCTTGCTATCAGGCAGAGCCTCGCAAAGTCGGTTAAGGCAGATGTATTTGGACCCATTTAAAATTTGTTCCAGCTTCCCCATCCCCACCCCACGTTCCCCCCACCCCCCCCAAGCTTTTAATCTTTTCTTTCTTCCATTGAGATTTTGCTTTTGTTTCTGGATTGTGTTTTGTATGTTTTTCTATGAAACCCAGGATAGGTGAATCTGTCGAGACAGATCAATTGTTCCCCGAGGGCATGGTGTGTGTATGTGGGGAGGAAGGGAGGGAGAGAGGGCGGCAGGGGGGCAGGGGAGGGCTGGGGAGCTAACCACAATAACTAGAGAAATTGTTCTAAAAGTTGACTGCACAACTCTTCTTAATCAGATGGAACATTGAATCGTATGATGTGTGAATCAGATGCCAACTTAACCGTAGACTATTGGAAGTCATCCATGGTTTGGTCTGGCTGTCCCCAGAGGCCCTGCGTACCAGAGTTTATTGGACTGAGCAATAATAACAAGATGAGCTTTCGGTCTTACCCTCCCCACCCCCAATTGTCAGGCGCCCTTCGTGGTGTCTCGTGCAAATACTCCCAGCCTGGGGAACTGATTTCCATCCCAGTCGCCTGCGTAAGAGCCAAGACGTCTCCCTTCTTGCCTACCGTATTTAACCAGTCTCCTTCCAAGCTTTCATCATTTGCCAGTTAAGTCAACTAATTTCCACCTAAAGCGAATTTCACCGCTGGGCGGAGGAAGCCGGCTGGTCCGTCTGCCTCAAGCTAGAGACTATGCACATAACATGGATGGAGGCGTGGGCCAGAAGCCTTCCCTGCAGGCCGGTGAGGTCTGATGAGGAGACGCCGCGCCCCAAACCCATGCTGCAGTCTGGGGGTTTGGAGGCTGGGCTGGGCTGGGTCGGGCCCACCCCTCTCCCGCGTGGAAGCCCAGGGCCCTGCCACCTCTCTGGCCCCAGGGACATGTTGGCGCCACAAAGCAGATGTGGGTTTCCCCGCGTCGCCCGGCACAGCGCTCCAGCGGACCGCTTAATTAAAACCCCAGGAAACGAGCTTGGAGCTGGGAGCCGGCGGCCCCTCAGCGCAGCCTCGCTGCTAATTCCGAGGCCAGCACTTGGGTGCGAGCATCTGCGGGGAACGGCTGTGTCTCGGGCTCGCGCCCGTGGAGACCTGCGCATCCCGCGGACCTGTGCTCCAATGTCGAGACCCACCCCCTACCCCCCACTCGCCCTGAGAGTCTGCGGCTATGTTAGGGCCCAGGGGTAAGTCCTAGCCTGACTCGGTCACCTTCTTCAACACGGTCACCATCTCCAGCTGCCTGGAATGACCTCTGAGGGCATGCCCACCCTGCGCTCTGCCCAACCTTGGGCCCTCACCATCCTCCAGCTCCTGCGCTCTGCCCCACCCCCAAAGCTCCACCTTTATCTCCAATGCTCAGCTCCCCCAGCACTGAAACTCTCTGCTGCCCAAATTCTGATTCATTGCGACGCCACTGTAGCACGGAGAACTACTGCCCCGGTGGGTTTCGGAGACTAAACCTTTACAGGAGCAGAAAGTCTCATCTTTCTGCCTCCGAGAGGCTGGTAGTCTCGAACCACAGACTTCCAACTGAGCAGCCCCAAGAGGAAGCCATCACCCCCCCCAGCAAAACCGAACAACAAACTCCAAACTCATCGTCATCGAGGCTATTCCGACTCAAAGCGCCCCAATAGCCCGGGCCCTGTGGGTTTCCCAGATGGGGACCCCCAATTCTAGGTTATTTGTAAGGCTCGGACCTTTTGTGTAAGACTCCCACCCCTAACACTCTGCCCCCACCCCCAAGGCTCCCCTCTCCCACACCCAGGGCCCCCGGAAATTCTCACTCCAACCTTCCAGCTAGGAGAGGGCCGTGGATGCCCCGCCCCCAGCACCATCCCTGGAGGCTGTTGGCAGTTTGAAATGTCCCAGCTCACTGCTAGGCGCTCTTCCAACAGCCGTGGGGGTGGGGGGTGGCTGCTCAGGATGGCCACCTGGACCACTTTCAGCAAGTGACACTGGCCCTCCCCCCCAACACACACACACACACACACACACACACACACGGATTCCGGTCCATGTGATCCTACAGGACAGAGTGGAATCGCCCCCAGTGGGTTTCCAAGACTGCAACTCTTTACAGGAGAAGCAAGTGACACCTTTCTCCCTAAAAGCGGCTGGTGGGTTCCAACTGCGGGTCAGGTCTCCAGGAGGCCCACTCCAGACCAGTGAAATCAGAAAGGAGGAGTGAACTGTCCTCCGGGCCCCTCAAAGGTAGGACTGCCATCGCCAGGCTCCGAGACTCTGCCCTAAGCGCAGCCCAGTCAGGTGCAGACAGGCAGCCTCCTGTCTCCTGGGGAAGGTGGCTCTGTGCTTTGGGTTTTATTCTGGTTGTTTCTCCCTTGTATCTCGTCACAGATGCGGAAATCCCTCTCTAAGGCTAGTCCCTGAGGCGGGCGAGCTGCTGACACAATCCTAGCCTGGCTGACAAGATCGGCGCTCACACCAACGTCCTGGGGGCATCACGGAGGACGAGCCGCCTCCGCCCAGCCCTGGGCTCCCCATCCCGGGTCGCACACTGCCTGGGAGGCTCCCTGGAGCCTCTGCTTTGGGAATATCAGGTGTCATCAATTATGTGCATGAGGTCAGAGCACACAGAGGTGGCCCTCATCTGAGACCCAGACAGCGTGAAGGCCCAGGAGAAGATCTGGTTACAAGCAGCCCAGGAACCACCCAGGACACTCAGGGACAGATGGAAGCAAGGAGGGACTATTCCCCTAAAAAACCAATAGACAGGGCAGCGCCCCAAAGGCACCCTAAGTCTGGACTCAACTCCCGAATAGTGACAACGGCCAGGAAAGATGGGAAGGTTTGGTACAAAGAACTGATGCTCTGTGGGGGACTGGGGGTGCCTGGGCATGTTCATGCATTCAGGGCATGGTTGTGAACATGTAGATCTGCATGCATATGTGTGCATCCTGTGTGTGTGTGTGTGTGTGTGTACACATGTGCACAAAGCCTGGATGTGTGCAGGGAAGGGTGCATGAGGATGCATGGGTGTGTGTTTGTGTCTGTAATGAGAGAGGGCTCCAGGGGGCTTCCCACAGATCCTGGCATCTCTCCTTCTGTCTGGGCATGTCAGAGTCACTTGCACGTGGGGAGCCCATCCTTGGCTGCGCTGGCCCAGGGTCAGCTCCAGGTGCCAGGAGTGGCCACAGGGGGAGGAAGTCAGCTGTTAAGGAATTGGAGAGAAGCTGGAGAGATAGGAGATGGCGCCTGGGTGAATGTCTGGGCTCACAGTGTTGGCTCAGTGGTAGATGTCTTCCCTTCCGTGCTCGAGATTCAGGTTTAATTCCCAGTCAGGGGACTTCTTGTCTGGCCACAAGCAGTCTGTCCAAAAAAGCTTGTTGATACAAAACAACTTTTGGTAGAGATTCTGGACCAGCGGTTCTTAATCTGTGGGTCGTAACCCCTTTGGTGGGGAGGAGGATGTCGAACAACCCTTTCACAGGGGTCACCCAAGTCCTAGCAGTAGCAAAATGACAGTTAAACAAAGTAGCAACAGAAATAATTTTATGGGGGCTGAGCCCCAGTGGCGTAGTGGCTGTGCGCGGGACTGCGGCCCACTGGGACGGAGGTTCAATTCCAGCAGTGGGGCTGGGCCTCCTACTCCCACCACCGGAGAGCAGTGATGCCCCCCCCCAAAAAAAAGAAATAATTTTATGGGGGGGGTGTCACCACAACATGAGGAAGTATATTAAAGGGTCATGGCATTAGGGATGTTGAGAACTACTGCTCTAGCTCTTTAATACTCCCTCCACCGACAGCACATCCCTAACTGGAAAGAAAAGATGGGCATCTTTGAGGACAGTCCAGCTAAGAACTGATGTTCATGGAAATCACCATTGCCTTACGGAAAAAGACAAACCCCAAATAAGAGACTCTTTCTAGGAATACAAGCCTGTAAATACATAAACTCAGTAAGGAAAAAACAAAGCCAACAGAAAACGGGCCAAGGACAAGACCAGGCGGGCACTTCTTACAGAGGGAAAAGAGTAAATAAACATCGATACAACCTGAAGATTATGAGGGGGATGCCCGAGGAGCCCAGGACAATGCTGCTATTTCAACGCACGTGCCACGCGCTGCCCAGCCGATGCCGCTCACGGTGACGCACTGTGCTCCCTGGGGCTTCCGGCGGCTGGGTCTCCGGAAGTATGTCACCAGACCTACCTTGCGGTGCTTCTGGGTGGACTTGAACCTCTAACCCTTTAGTCAGCAGCGAGGGGGCAAACCCGCCGTACCATGGGGGCAGAGGTTCAGGAAGAAGGCTGGTGTCACTGTGTGGTGCCGTGAGCGTGTTACCCGATGGAAAATCATACTGATCACTCCCTGAACCCAATACCTTTGAGCCGGTGCCGACTCAGAGCCACTCTATGGGGTAGGGTAGAACGAACTGCCCCTGTGGGTTTCTGAGACGGTAACTATTTTTTTGATGATTTACCCCAATCCATCCATCCATCCATCCATCCATCCACCCATTGTGTCAAGCACATTTGCACATGTGTTGCCCTCATCCTTCTCAAAACATTTGCTTTCTACTGGAGCCCTTGGTCTTACCTCCTCATTTTGTCCCCTTCCTCCCCAAGCCTCACCTTTCTCCCACAGAGTGACTGGTGGTTTCAAACCGACGACCTTGCAGTTAGCAGCCTGACACGCGACCCACAGCGCCGCCTGGGCCCTTTCCACTCTATGTGCCCGTGGGTACATGAAATGGCTCCGTGACTTTAGTAAACAGTTTGGCATCATGCTGTAAGGCTGGGTATTCACACCGCACACTCACACACACACACACACACACACACACACTCCCCAAGCTAGAAGACCAGAGAAGAAGGAGTGTCCTGGAATGAGAGTATTGGCGGAGAAGATGGCACGGACCACGGGCTGGCAGAAGGATGAACGATCTTGTCTTGCAAGAAGAGCCAGCCAGGGACTCACGTGGAAAGAAAATGTGTTGAGAATGATGGTGGTGACAAACGCGCAAATGTTCTTTTCATACAATGGATGGATTGTGATAAGAGATGTAGGAGCCCCCCCCCCCCAAAATGATTAAAAAAAAAAAAAGAAGAGTCAGCCCAAAGGCTCTTTAGAACTGAGAATGGTGAGACGCAGACTCAAGTACTTCAGATGCATGCCAGGAGGGACCAGTCCTGGGAGGAGGACATCGTGCTGGTCAAGTGGACGGTCTGTGGCAGAGAGGAAGGCCCTGGGCCAGGCACTGACACAGCAGCTGCAGCCCTGGGTTGAAGCGCAGCAGCACCAGTGAGGAGGGTGCGGGCCGGGCAGGGACTTCCTGTCCTGTTGTGCATGGGACAAAGCCCAATGGCGCCTATCCACAGCAGTATAAGACCCAACCAGGACACACTTAAGCCCATACCCAGGAGACCTCTTCCCTGGACTCCAGGCAACATGTCCAAGAAGGCCCTAGAGAATTACAAGACTTCATTAAGGAAAAGATGAACCACCCAGTTAAAACGTGGACGGAGGACACGAACGGTTGTCTGAGAGGACATCCAGGCGGCCAGCAAGCAGATGAAGATCTGCTCTCCATCACTAGCTGTCCGAGAGACGCCAAGCCAAACCACGGCGAGGCCCTGCCTCGTGCACCAATTGATTTTAAACCCGCAAAACTCCCTGGCATGGAGGCGAGGCCGATGCCAGCCACCCTGGGAGTTCCCAAGACTGTAGTTTTACGAGAGCAGAAAGCCCAGTCTTCCTCCTGTGGAGCGGCTGGAGGTTTCAAGCCTCTGGCTCTGCAGATGGCAGCCCAACACATCAGCACTGAGCCAGCAGGACTCCTGAGCCAAGTTCAACAAGCACAGGGCACAGCAGAGGCTGGGGAAGGTGCCGGGAGGCTGGAAGCTTCACGTGCTGCCCCGTGGGGCCACCGGTAGGACGGCACACCGTCCTGGAGGCGAGCGGGTGATTCCTGAAACCAGCGGGAGGAGAAAAGCCGGGTGATCCAGACATCGGTCGCCTCCATCCACACTCAGCCAAACAGCGGCTCCGCGGACTCAGGTCGGACAAACAGAATCCAAGGGTGGGCTGGGGGGGGGCCTCGTTTTCCTGGGGCGGCTCAGACCCCACCCTCGACCCAGCACGACAGGGGTAGAACTGCCCTGTGGGTTTCCAAGACGCTGGCCCTGGACGGGAGCAGAAAGGCCCCGTCTTCCTCCTGACTTACAAACACCAGGAAACCATCTAAAACTCAAACCCCAAACAGACGTCTCCGTGTACTGCGTACGACGTCTCCGTGAATACGGAATGAAAAGACAAAATCACAGTTGCCGGCTTCCTCCTTGGGGTAGCGGGAAAGGAAGAGGGGGAGGGGGGGAGAGGGTTCCTACAGTTCCCTGGTTCTCAGGTTGGAGACTGAGGCTCCAGGGTCTCAGGATATGCCATATTTTTCGGACCATAAGACACACCTGACTGTAAGATGCACCCAGTTTTTTTTTTGTTTGTTTGTTTTTGTTTTGGGCATCACTGCTCTCTGGCGGTGGGAGTAGGAGGCCCAGCCCCACTGCTGGAATTGAACCTCCGTCCCAGTGGGCCGCAGTCCCGCGCACCACCACTACGCCACCGGGGCTCAGCCCGATGCACCCAGTTTTAAGAGCAGGAAAACAAGAAAAAATATTCTGAACCAAAGTACCAGTATACTAAAATATCTATTAAAATAAAGCAAAATATGGTAATATTAAACAGCGGAAACTCAACAGTGGTATTAAGAACCATCATCGTTTTCATTAAAAAATGAGGGAGGCATGTGCTGTTGCCGATTCTGTGACCTGACTGACATGGAGACTCCAGGAGGCGGGACTTGCCCTGAACACACGGCAATCCGCAGCCTGCAGACAGCGGCGGGATCATCAACGCATGTTCTGGGGCACCACACCTTAAGATCATAAGATGCAGTCTCATTCCCCCCACCCCCACCCCCCGATTTTTTTGGGGAAAAGGATGTGTTGGAGTCCGACAAATACAGTCAACCAAAAACCAAACCAGCCCCCACTTCTGAATCATGGCCACCTCACGTGGCAGAAGCCGAAACCAACCCAAACCAGCCACTGCTGGGCCTATCTGGCTGCGAGGCTGGGCCCCGGGCGTTCTGAGCAGCACCGCTCCACAGGGGTTGAGGGTGGGGATCTCAGACCTGTCTTCGAAGTCGCCCCGGGGTGGGGTGGGGGACACAGGTGTGTGCCGAACCAACAACCTTTGTTTACTCCCCTTCTTAACTGTCTTCACCCGCCAGGGTCTCCATCGTTTTGTTTTTCATGTACGAGCTCTTGTCAAAGAGGCATGGCTACATGAGAGGAACCCCCCATGTTTCCACAGCACACAGTGCTTACAGACAGACAGACATACCCCATGCACAGCTCCCCACCCCCCACCCTGCATTCCACCACTCTCAGTCTCCTGTCAAATATTCGGGGACCCCTGCTCCTGCCTGCACCCCAACAGCCCCACAGGAAAGCTGAGCATGGGGAAGGGGCAGGCATCACCACTACCATGGCCACCACTCCCCTCCAGTGTTACCGGTCTCTTGTCCCCAGAAAGGGTCCAGGCTGGAGCCCACTCTCGGATGTGCAGCCCCCCAGGGAAGGCAGGGAGAGGACCCCCGAAAGCACTACACAAAAAAAGTAAACTCACAGCCCTCGGGGCCATTTTGACTCACAGTGGCCCTGCAGGACAGGAGAGACCTGCCCCCAAGGATTTCTGAGACTGCCAGCCACTCTTTATGGGAGGTAAAAGCCTCTTCTTTCTCCCCAGGAGTGGCTGGTGGTTTTGAACTTTGCATTTTGCAGTGAGCAGCCCAAGGTTTAACCCACTAAACCACCAGGCTCCTTCCCTGAAGAGGCCAGACTTGCACGAAGCACGGGGCAATTCTACTCTGTCCTAAGGGTGGCAATCAGGAGGAAAAGCAAAGCCTCCCAGGGTGGGGGGGGTGCACAGATTCCTGGGGTCATGCCCCCCAACATGGGGCTCACCTCTGCAGCTCCTTCAGGGAGACAGTGATACGCAGGCTGTGGCCCAGGACATAGAGGGCGGCCAGGATGTCTGCCCACTGCACCATCTCCCCCAGGGGCCCGCCCTTCAGCACCCGCGGGCTGAACACGTCCCCTGACTCCTCCGTCAGGAAGCCGATGTGCACAAGGATCTGGGGGGGTGGGAGGGAGAGACACAGAGGGGCAGGCCAGGCTGGCAGTGAGACCCCTGACCCCCAGACACCAGGGCTCAGCCAGGGGCCGAGGCGGCAGATAACAGCCTACAGACACAGGCACAGGGTCCGAAGGTGAGAGCTAGGTCAGACATGTGGATCCGTGGATGAGAAAATGCGTGGATGAATGGGCACCTGGGGGTGCCTTCCCAAAGTGGGCAGGGTCCACCCCCCTGAAGCCACCCTCACTTCCTGCTGATGGGAGCAGACATCTGCAGAACTCAAGAGGCCTGGTGGAGAGGGCCGTCACCCTGCCCCCACCTCAGGAAGGACCGCATCCCTCCCTCCTGCTGCCCCACGTGCCTACATGGCCTGAACGGATGGAGCGGGTGGTGGTACCTGCTTCTGGTCCCTGGGGGCACCCCCCAGCTTCCGCTCCAGGCGCTGGGCGGCCAGGGCCCACTGGGCGGTGAGCCTCTTGGTTCGCTTTTTCATGAAGATCAGGGACTCCTTGCCGCTGCCCACCAGCTCCAGGAGGTGGGACAGGTTGCTGCGGAAAGCAGCCTGGGGGAGGCATCCAGCGGCTCAGGTCTGGGGGCTCCAGGTCCACAGCTGGTCACCGCTCTGCCCCCACCTCCCGAGGCCTCTGTGCACCCTCTCCACCAGGCAGCGGGCTCAGCCTCGGAGCCAGAGGCGGGAGGGGTAAGTGCACCCAGCAAAGCCTGGCTGTCTGCTCCAGAAACCGTGTGGGGTTGGGTTCTGCTGCGACACCCACCCTGAGTCCCAGTCATCTCCGTGGCAACTGGCTCACCCCCACACTTTCTAAGGGGCACACCCACTCCAAAGTCCAAGGGCTCATTGCTGCCACAAGCACCCAGCCCAGCTTTACTTCTCTGGGACACGGTCCCTGAGCGCACGGCCCAGGGTGCTGAGGAGCACAGGAGGCGGGAGGGTAGTGCTCAGAGCTCAGGCCTGGCTGTCGGCTCTGACACGGGTCTCTCTGAGCCTCGGTCTCCTCACCTGTTCCTGCCACACAGGACCGCAGGGAGGTGTGAGGGTCCAGAGAAATCCCTGGGCAGAAAAGCCAGCAGGGGCAGCTGCCCTGCTCTGGTTCCGTCCCACAGGGGCACGTCCAGCACCCCACAGCCCCTCCTCGAGCCACAGCCTCAAACTGCCACATGCTGTAGACGTGGGGACAGGCAAGGGTGGCTGGCTTCTCTCTGCAGGACAGGCTTGGGACCTGCCTCCCGGCCTCCACTTGAAAACTGCCTGGTCCTGCCCAGGCCACAGGCCCCCTCCCACTTCCCCGGGGCCCAGCCGCCGCCCTGCCACCTACCTGGACTCTGGGCAGGGCCTTGGGGGCCGCCCGGGCAGCCGTGTGGTTCCTCCAGGGCAGCGGGGGGCAAAACCACTCGACCTCGCTGAGGTAGATGAGGAAAGCGCACTCGGTGCCATCCACCCCGAAAAAGGCGTAGCAGGGGTCGGAGGTCCAGCGGGCCCGCATCCACTGCAGAGAGAGTGGGCTGCAGCCAGCGGGGGCCGGGAGGCTGACCACCCCCAGCCCTGGGCCTGGCCACCAAGGGACTCAGAGAGAAGATGGGTCCCCCAGGGAGGGAGGGAGACACACAGTGCATGCCCAACACTGCCAAGGCTGGAGGTGCAAGTCTACCCAGGGTGCTTTGAAAAAAGGCCTGGCAAACTCCTCCTGAGAAGGCAGCCACGGGGAACCCGGGGGATGCCAGGAGCTGGGGCTGACCCCACAGCCACGAGGTGCTCTCTGCAGGACTCAAGGATAGAGCCAGGGGCCTTGGGGGCGTGGCCTGGCTCGGTCTCCTCCTGTCCCTACACCCCATCATTCAAATTCAGCAAAAGGGCAAAGCTAGGCCAGGGCAGACTCCATCCAGGATCCTCACACGAGGGGCCCTGGCACACCAGCCGCAGCTGGTGGGGGGGAGAGATGAAGCAGTGGGGAGGGTCTGGGCCACCAAGGGGGGAAGGACGCCTCGGAAAATGTGAGTAATAGGACCTGCTGGCAGACCCCTCCGGACAGCCTGGGCACATCCAGGGAGCTGGACTCTGCCCTCTGGGCCAAGGCCAGGGTCCAGGCGGGGCTCGAGGGCTGGCCCTATCAAGTCCCTGCCAGGGTAGAGTCCTTCAAGGTGATCAGAGCCAGAGCCCAATAGAGGGGCTACCCCTCCTGACCCTACCTCCCTGTCCACCCACCACTGCCCGCAGGCCCAGGCTCACCTCCACCTTCCCTGCGCAGTCAGGGAACTGGGGGTCACTGGGAGCTTCACACTGGTCCTGCCGGCCTTCAGACACTGTGGGAGAGGGCAGCTTGCTGAGGTCCTTGGTTCTGGGGTTTAGGTGGGGAGTCGGGAGTGGAGGGACTGGGCAGGGCCTGAGGACCTGGGTCTCAACAGTGCCAGTAGGAGGTCCAGGCTGGGTAGGACTGGGCAGGATCTGGGTCCCGGGGTGCAGGTTAGGGGTCAGACTGGGTAGGGGCGGAGGACCTGGGTCCCAGGGAGCAGCTGAGCTGGGGAGGAAGCAGCAGGGGGGGGGGCTGAGCTTTAAGTGGAACCCCAAGAACCAGGTGGGCAGCTTGGGGCTAAAGAGAGCAGGAGCCCAGGTCAGGTGTGTCCAGTGTCTCCAATTGCCACCTTCCCAGGGCTGCACCCAGTGTGCAGGCCTAGGGGTGTGTGTGTGTGTGTGTGTGTGTGTGAAGGATGGGCACTGGATAGAACTCTGCGCCCCCCCTCACACATACACCTTTGCTGCCCAGGAGTGGGATGGTCTGAGAGTGTCCCCCAATACCTCCAGAAGGGAACCCCCAGGCCCTCCCACCCAGGAGAGGATTTAGGCTTGGAGCCCCCAGCATCCTGACAAGTGGGTAAGGACTCAGTGACCCCTTATCTATTCCTGCTGTGTGCAGGAGCAAGACCAGGCTCAGAGCACCACCACCCCCTCCCCGCTCGTGCCCTCCCCCCACCCCCGCCCCGAGCGCACCCTTGCTGTGCAGGAACAGGCTGTGACGCAGGATCTGGTCCACCTTCACGGCGATGTCGGACACGTTCTGGGCGATGGCCTGGATCCGCTCCATGAGCCCGGCGCCAGGGGGGAGCCTAGGCGGAGAGGGCAGAGGGGAGCTGCCATTGCTGGATGCCGCTGGAGGCCTCTCCCGAGAGCAGAGACCAGGATGTGTGCCCAGCAGGCCAGGGCCCAGGTCTCTGAGCTGTGTGCCGTGCCCCAGCCACTGCATGTGTGAAGGGCACAGCCAGCGGGGCCAGTAAGGTAAGTGTCGGGGGCTGAAGGCAGCCCAAGAACCCCTCCAGGACCCACCCAGGCAGGGACTCCTCAAGGACGCTGCCCCTGTCTGCTTGTCCACAGTTTCCCAAAAGGCTGGCTTGAGAGGGAAATAAATCCCCCTCTCCAGCAGCTCTCGGACATGCCCACTACCCAAACTTCAGTAAATGGTTGCAGGGATCTGAGATGGAATTCACCCGGGTCTTGAGTCAGCCACACCACTCACACACCCACTGCCCTCGAGTCCCTGCCGACTCAAGGGACCCTGCAGGACAGGCTGGAACTGCCCCGTGGGTTTCTGAGATGGTGACTTTACAGAAATGGAAAGCAACATCTTCCTCCGATGGCGGGGCTGGGGGTTTCAAACCGCTGACCCGGAAGGGATCGCCCAACTTGTAACCATGCCACCACCAGGACTCAGCTGCACTGACTGACTTCCATGTGTCGATTACAACTTGAAGGGCAGTCTCTCAGACACCCCGATGCCAGTATCTGTCTCGTGGCTAGACACCCCCTGGGATGAGCCTGCCCTGCCGTCCAGACCAGGGTCTTCATGATTACTTGCTTTTCTAACTCAATCGCTGACTCTCATCTCATGCTCATCCATCCCTCAACAAGACTCAGGGTCCACCCAGGCGCACCTATGGGAAGGATAGGAAGAAGGGGTTCTACAAGCCCCACCTCCCCTCTTCCCTGAGCTGCACCTCTTACTGACTCCGCAGACATGCCTGGAAGGAGGCCACGAGGTTATCAGAATGATGTGCTGGAAACTTTCGGAAGCTAAACAAACCCAACACATGCCACTGACCGAGTCAACCCTGGCTCCCAGCACCCCATGGGGTGGAGTAGGTCTGCTCCCGGGAGTCGGAGGATGGGGGTCTTCATGGGAGGGGGTTGCCTGGTCTTTTTCCTGCACAGCAGCTGCTGGAGTCAAACTGGTGGCCGTGAGGTGAGAACTCAACATGGAATGTGATGCCAGGCTGCGGGTCCGAGCTGAGGCCCAAGCCGAGGGGAAGGCTGCTCTTTGACTTCATGGTTGTCCACCCTGGTTGGCGAGTCTGTGCCAGATGGATTCGAATCCCGAGGTCACTTGGTAACGGTTGTGGGCAAGTGACGCAGCCTCTCTGAGCTCAGGTTGTCGGGGCCACCTGTGAACTTCTGGACAATGGCCACTCCAGGACTGTGGCTGAGCGTCAGACCCGAGGCCTCACCCACAGGCCCTAACCCAAGCCGCATCCCTGCTCCCAAGAGCGTCCTGACTCACGATGACCTGGCCAAACAAGGCGGAAGTTCCCGGTAAGTTCTGGGAGGGGAACCTTTGACAGGAGTAGAAAGCCTATCGGTTTCTCTCGGAGGGGCAGGTGGTCTTGAACTGCTGACCTTGTAGCTAGCTGCCCATCACATAACCACTACACCACCAGGGTGCCTTATGCGAAGGGTGTGTGTGTGTGTGTGACCAAAATGCAGTCACTGCGGAGCCAAATCTGCCTCGTGCTGGAACAGACTGCTCCATGGGGCTTTCCCAGCCGTTTATTTCTAAAGCAGATCACCAGGCCTTTCTTCTGAGGCACCCCTGGGCAGACTTGAACCTCCCACCTTTGGGTGAGCAGCTAAGTACATGACCTATTTGCACCAACATATTGGAGGTGCTTAATATACGCCTGCCCCCTGACATCCTCCTGTTCCCTCAAACCAGGCTGCCCAGACACACACAGACACCTCCCAAGACGAAGCTACCTAGACCCCACTTCCCAGCAGAGCCCACTTCCTCTTTGAGATCCTGCGGTACCACCAGCAGAAGCGATTTTGCATAAACCTTCTCACAGCCCGGGCTTTAAATAGCGCGCGTGTACGAGGCATCTGTCTGATCTCGCAGGTCCACCGTGTTGGAAACTGGAGCCCGGTGCAGCGGCCGCGGCGGCTGCACGGCGGCACTATTATTACCCTGGACTCTGCATCCGCCGCGCTATTTCCAAACAGTGTCAGCGAAGCCTTCTCTCCCCCAGCAGCTTTAAAAACGCGACAGTAAAAGTAGCCGCCTGGAGGCTCCTGACTGCAGCCCAGCTGGAAGCTGGGAAATGCCTAAGTGAGAGATGGAGCGTGAGAGCTTGTGAGAATGAAGAGAGGGTGGGGGCGGGGAGGGAAGAGAGGGAAGGGAAGGGAAATGACAGACAGAGACAAGCTGGTGGGGAGACCCGCTGGGGGGTCGGGATCTAGCTGTTTGGGGTGGGATTTCCCCAGAAGAGATGGATGGGGTGACCAGATGTCAGGTGCTATGAGGAGCGACAGGTTGGGAACCCAGGAGATGAGGATTTTAGAGGCAGCCAGGGGTCAGGATGGCCAGAGGACCCATTTTCCCTTCAGACCCAGAAGATATGCACGGTGCTGGGCGAGATATTTTTTGGGACTCGCACAAGAAAAATTGTCTTTGTCTCTTTTAAAATTGGAGAGAGAGAACAAAAAGGACTTGTGATTGTGTTGGAGGCTTCGTCTCTGTATCTTTATGCAGACGGTCCGTGCCCTGCACAGCAGGGCCAGTTGGCAGGATCCACCTAGGTGGGGGTGCGGAGGGAGCTCTGGGAGCTACACCACTCAGCTGTTAACCACAAGGTCAGCAGTTCAAATCCACCAGCTGCTCTGTGGGAGAAAGACAGCTTTCTACTCCTGAAAAAGATTTCCAGTCTCAGAAAACGGCCGCTCTACTCCATCTCCCAGGGTCACTGTGAACTGGAGCGGACTCGGCTGGTGGTGGGCTTGAAGGGCTTTGGTGGGACATGGAGTGGTCACTCGTGAAGGACAGTCCACTAGCCCAGAGTCTTGACTGCTCTGAAGGGCAGAACTTAGAGCTCACAGCAATGAGGCCACGCTCCCCCACACTCATGTCTCCTGCTGCTGCAGGCGGGGCCGCCGTGATTTCTCTCATCGATGTATGTGTGCACAGATAGTGCCTGTCTGCTGTGGCGGGTGTTCAGCTATCTGACAAGGCTTCACGATATTTAGAGAGTGCCAGTGGCTTCGCCCTCAGAAGTGGATGGCCCGTTCCTTCTTTATAGTCTGTCCTCAGTCTGGAAGCTCCACTGGACCCGGTTCCTCTTGGTGTTGCATGGAGGTGCATGGGGGAGAGAGGAGGGCGGGGTTCCCCCTGTGTGTGTGTTCCCCCCAGGCAAGCTGACCAGCCTGCCTGCATCTCTTTCTGGGCTGCAAGAATGAGCAGATGGACTGAAGGTGGCCCCGAGAGTGAGGGGTGACCCTCAAGCCTGGCAGCTGGATGGTGAGGAGCAGCATGAGGTCCCCCCACCCCCCCATCCACATGCGCCTGGAGGTGACCACTGAGGCCAGCCAGATGGTCTGCAGAAAACCTGCAGGCCAGGCCGGGCCAAGAGCTCTCAGCCTGACAACGCCTGGGGGGGCTGGAGCCATGCCAGCAGACAGCCATGGCATGACTACATGACAGATCCTGGCAGAAACATACCACCCTGCCCGCCAGGGGGCCCTGGCCTGAACCCTCTGCCACCTCTACCCAGCAAGGCCGCTCCCGGCTGGTCACCAATTACCCTGGACACCAGCTCGCTTCAGGACAGACCCCCCCACCCCCAGCTCATCCCCACAAGGTAATGTGCTGTGTGGCCCTCACTCCCCTGGCTCCAGGCTTCTGCATGCCCCGAGAAGGAGGTTTAATTTGCAGTGCCTGCCATGATTGATGAGGCTGCATTCGATTACCGGGGTATTGATCTCCCCGCAGCGGGCCAGCGGACTTGCTGGGAGTTGTTATTTTATTATGAGGTCGGCCGCCTTCCTTTTCCAGCTCAGACACGGGGACCCTGGCTTGGACTCGGACTCTCGGCCCAGAGAGGAGATGGAGTGTGTGTGTGTGCGTGTGTGTGTGTGTGCCGCACATCAGCACTCATACATGCACACACCATGGGGAACGAACAGCCTCTCATGCCCCGCATCCCACCGGCATCCACTTTCCTGATGTTTTCACTACGCTCCTCCTGCCCCACCCCCCACCTCCTGCTGAGCCCCACTGCCACTGCCATGGGAGTGGGCAGTCATGACCTGTCGGCCACGGCTGAGTCGGAGCAGAGGACACCTCAGCCTGCACCTGAACACCGGACAGGATTCGTTCCCACCCTAGGGAGAGGTGGTGTGTTTACGAGTTGGGCTGCTAACTTGCAAGGTCAGCAGTTCGAAACCACCGGTTGCTCTGCGGGAGAAGGATGAGGCTGTACGGAATTACAGCCTTGGAAACACACCAGGGCGGCTCAACCTTGCTCCCTGGGGCCGCTAAGGTCAGAATGAACTTAATGGCAGCAAGTTGGTTTTTTTTTTTTATAACGATGTAAAGTAAATATGCCTTGGTGGTGCTTTGGGGTAGGCGCTGGGTTCCTAACCTCCAGGGGCCTGGTTCAAACCACCAGCCACCTCTCAGGAGAAGGATCAAACAGTCAGCTGCGTACAGTGTATGGTCTTAGAGGTCCTGAGCTGTTCTGCCCTGTCCTATCAGGGCGCTCTGTGCCGAGCTCTACACTGAGTTTGTTTGGGGGTTTGTATGTGTGAATCACAGGGCCCAGAGGCACCACAGCTCCACGACGAACGGAACCCACTGGCTCCAGGGCTGGGGCTCAGGGTTGGTCTGACCGGCATAGACCCAGAAGCCCCCCCTCTCCCCCCACCCCGTCATCCGAGAGAAGGCCTGGTGACCCGCTTTCCTAAAGCAATCCCGGGAAGCTCGGGGGGCACTCTATTCTTGGGGCACTTGGGGTGGAGGGAGCTGGCGGGTCGAGGGCTTGGCTGCACGGAGCGAACCTCGAGGAACACATCATTGAACGCGCTGTGGTGTGTTTCCTGCTCTTCGAGTACCTATCCAGTACCTGCGGCATCGGGGGAGGGCAAGGCTGACTCATGCCCCGAGATGTGCAGGCGACACAGCCTTGCGTGCGGAGAGGGCGGAGAGCGGCTCGAGGCTCTTGCTGAGGACGCTCAGCCCTCCCCCGGTGCCAACGAGAGCTGAATGGAAAGAAGACGAAATCCTTCCGACAGAAGGGGTTAAGGATCCCACCTTGCTCAGAAGCACGATCCACGCTCACGGCAGCAGCCGGCGAGAGCGTGCAGGGCGCAGGGCCGGGCGGCTGCTGCAGGAGACGGCCCTCTTCAGCGTGTTGAAGAGGGAGGCTGCTGTGTTGAGGCGGGAGGAGTGCCTGACCAGGGTGCTTGCAGCCCACGCAGGTCAAGGGGTGGTTGAGCAAGGGAGAGGGGAGGGGAACGGGTGCATCTAAACCTCGAGGTGGCGAAGAACATCACAAGGACTGGGGCGGACGGGCAAAGGAGGACCCAGCTGGGTGGTGGAGGAAACACTCACACCCGGGGAGCTCCTCGGAGACCAGGACGGAGGGACTTGGTCTCACGTCCTTTGGACTGCCGTCAGGACAGACCACGGTCCCCGGAGAAGGGCACCCTGCTTGGGGCGGCGAAAAAGAGGAAGCCCTTCATCCAGACGGGGACACAATGGCTGGAGCCTGGGCTCCGACACAGGAACCGGGGACAGGATGGCAGGATGGCACAGGGCCACGGGGCCGGGCAGGGCTTCTTTCTCTTGATCACCGGGTCTCGGGGCAGTGAACAACAGCAACATTGTATCTGTTGGTTTGTCCACCGCAATCATTTATGGAGATCGGTGGTCCTCGACCTTCCTGATGCGACGGCAGTCCCTCACATGGTGCTGACCCTCCAACCAGTCATTTTGCTACTATTGTGAATCAGACAACCCCTGTGAAGGGTCGTGCGACCCCCAAGGGGGTCGTGACCCACAGGTTGAGAACCGCTATTTTAAGCCCCCCCGTCCCCCCCCAGTGACAAGGATGCTGCTGGTAGGCCTGGGGAGGGGAGAGGGATTTCCCAGCAGTCCCTGTATCAGTCAACAGGAGGCTGAGGCACAAGGGAAGAGTCCCTGTTATAAATCAGCTCTCCGCTCAAGGTGGAAGACAAGCCTCATTTCAAGAAGAGGGGCTAGAGAAGCATTTTCAGGTTTTTAAATAAAGCTGATTTTTTTCCTCTCCCTGCAACGAGAAAAAAGGAGCTCATTTCCGGTCCTGAAGACAAGCCGGGTTGATGGATCTCCTCTCTGCCTCGGCTCCGCACTGTTATCTATTTTTACTGGGTTTTATACAGCTGTTAAGGTGACACTATTTATAATGACATCACCTGTTCTTTCCACAGGAAGATCCCCGCGCGGCCTCATAAATGTGTCACTTAGTGTCAAACCCCCCGGGGGGAGGTGCTGTCAACCATCTGACACATGATCCCTCTGCGCAAACTTCCTGACACCGGAGGTGCCCCTGACGGGGAATTGCCCCCGAGGGACGATCAGGCTGAGGGAGAGGGACCCCGGCTTCTAGGCCTCTGCCGCCCCACAGCCCTCCACCACCGGCAGAAACATGAGACTCCACAGGGCTGGCCTGCTGGGGGTCCAGCCAAAGCTGTAGGTATCCAAGCCCCTGCCCTCTGACGGTACACCTACGTCCAATCCCCATCTCACCAAAAGTCCAAAGCACGTCCACTTTCCACCAAGTCCATTCTGACTCACAGCGACGGCCCTCATAGGTGCCTGGGGCTCCCCATCTCTCTGGAACAAACAGCCCCATCTCTCTTACACGAAGCAGCTGGACCTTGCAGCTAGCAGGCCCAGGGGAACCAACGAGGCCCCTCACCCCCTCCTCCTCCTTCTCTCCTTGGTACCCACCCTCACCCCCGCCCGGCCTGCCCTGCCCTATCCCTTCCTTCACCCAAACCCACCCACCTACCCTGTTGTCAGTAAAACTCATCAGCTTGGTGCTCTGGGCATCCACTTCGTGGCTGGCACTCCTGGATCACACCGTCTCATTCCCATGCGTCCATCCTCCCCCGTTTCCCTGATCTCCCGTCCAGCTTCTTCCCGCTCGGGAGAAATAGCTGAGTCCGGCCCCCTCTGTCAGTCATCCCTGCCCGGGGAGAGATGTCCTCGTCTCCTATCTGGATCCAGGACGGATCATTTTGAGGCGGTTTTCATCAAATTCGCCTTCCTAAGGAGATGGCCTAGACATTTACTGAGCCTGAGCAAAGGTCACGGCCCCAGACGTGGATTACAGACATCCGCCCCTCGGGGACCCGCAGCAGCAGCATCCCGAAAGGAGGCGAGACAGATGTCAGAGTTCATTTCGGACGAGGATCTACAACGGACACCCTCCCACGAAGCAGCAGGGGAGAAAGCAAGCCGTGCCCTGCCTCCGGGCACCTCTGCTCCCATGACGACGTAACATGACATGATGCTCAGGGTAAGCCTTGAATAAGAAAGGAGGCCGAAGAAGGGATGCGTTGACCTCCGGTGTGGGCCAGGAACACCGAGTTTACCACGGGCTGCTGGGAGACAGCGTCTGTCTGCCTGTCTGTCTGTTTTGGGACAGGCAGAGCTGGGGCGCTCCTGAGAAGCAAGGGCAGGAGGCTTCATCTCACAGGTTTTGGATATGTCCCTGGGAGAGACCAGTGTCTGGAAGAGGGAGTCACGCGTGGCCAAGGAGCTGCTATCAGGGGCCGCCGGTCCAGTGCCGACTCTCAGCAACCCTGCGTCCACCAGAATAAGTCACTGCGAGGTCCTGTGCCGCCCCCTCTTTTTCTGTTGTCCCCCTACCAAGATGACTTTCTTCCCCCAGGGACTGGTCTCTTCTGATCACGGACCCTGAGCAGATGAGACACCATCTCACCGTCCTCTCTTCTACAGAGCGTCCCGGGTGAACTTCTTCCCAGCCAGCGTTGCTCGTGTGTCTGGAGTCCCTTCAGGACTCTTCACCAGCACCACAATTCCAATGGAGTGTTTTTGTTTTTGTTTGGGGGGGGGGATGGGGTTCGCAAAGTCGAGGGAGACCCTCAAGAAACCGGATGGACGCAGTGGCTGCAACAGTGGGCTCAAGCAAAGAGTCAGACCGTGCTTTGCTCTGTCATCTGAGGAGACAGGGTCCCGAGGCCAGCAGTTCAAATCCACCTGCCTCTCCATGGGAGAAAGATGAGGTTTCCCACTGCTGCCGAGTGTTATGGTCTCAGAAACTCACGGAGACTGCTCCGCCGTGTCTTAGAGTAAGAATTGACCAGGTGGGGTTTGAGCCCTGGTGGTGTAGTGATGGTGTGCGGGACTGCAGCCCATAAGGTTGGCGGTTCAAATGCAGCAACAGCTCTCCAGGAGCAAGTCTGGGCCTCCTGCTCCCACCAGGGCAGTGGTGCCCACAAAAAACAAACAAAAAGAATCAACCCGGTGGAAGTGAGTCGTCATTATTAAGAGTCAGGACTGAATCCTTAAAGAAAAAAAATAAAATGTACTCCCCTGAGGACCTAACACCCTTAATTGGATGTCAGTGGGCCCAGAAGCTTCTGGAAGGACAGAAGGGGGGTGGGGGCCCTATGCTACAGATCATTCTGAAACAAAGGAACTAAGTGCAGGCGACAGAACTTGCTGGAAAGCTGTGACCAAGGGTTCCCACCTGCGTCACCCCACCTGTCCACGGTGAGCTGGGTGAAGGGTGGGGAAAGGGCTGAGAGCGGGTGTCGGGGGAGATGAGAGTCCTCAGCAGGCCCCATCCCCTCCTGGAAGCCAGAGGCAAGTGTCCCTGAAATGCAAGCTTGACGGTTTGTCGGCTCAGTTGTTCACTGAGAGATGGCGGCTCTTTGCTGGGGTGCAGCTGGGGGGTAGAGAGGGCTGGGCTCCCCATCCTACCCTGGGAGGGAGGGCAGGAAAAAAGCAGAGAGGCAGGGACTGTACTGACTGACAGGTGGGCCCCAGCCCAGGGCAGCGGCCAGGCCATCAGCCTGACCCTCAGCTCTGCAGCCCACAGGCAGTGGGAGGCTCATAGAGAGCCAGTTACCCTCTGCAGCCTGACCTTGGACATCAGTCAGGGTGGCAGGGGGCAGACAGGTTGTGGGCTGGATCCGAGAGGGACAGGGAGCTGGGTCAGAGGGGAGGCACCATCACGGAGGGAAAAGCACTGGGGGCAGGGGGAGCCCCACAGCGTCTTCTCTTTACCCAGGCCCAGCCACTGCCTCATTGCTGTCCCTCTGGCCACCCCACTGGCCTGTCCTGCATGCAGCAATCACATGCCTCTGTTCTGGGTGTGCCCCTCCCGTGCTGGAGACCCAGGTTCGATCCCCGTCCAATCAAGGCCCCTGATGTGTGCCCACCGTGCGTCTGTCCGTGGAGGCTTTTGCGTTGCTATGAGGCTGAGCAGGTTTCCACGGAGCTTCTAGGCCGAGAGACGAGGAAGAAAGACCTGGCGATCTACTTCCATGAAAACCCCGTGGGTCACATGAAAGCCCCACGCGTCCGATCCCGCTGAGCGTGGGGTCGCCATGAGCGAGGGCCAACTGGATGGCAGCAAATGGCTTGAAACACTGCTGGCTCCCTCCACGTGGCCCCACACACCTGCCCATCCTCCCCTGCGCTGCCATCCAGACCTTCCCATTGGTTCTCTCTGCCGGCATGTCAAGCTTATTCCCACCCCAGGGCCTTTGCATGTGCTGCACATGCACTTCCACCCTCCTGGATAGTGTGTGAGTGTGGGTGCGCGTGTGCTTGTGTGTGTGTGTGTGTGTGTGTGTGTGAGAGAGAGAGAGAGAGAGAGAGAGAGACCAGCAACAGGAGGTGCCTATCCCTACTTCATGGGGGGGCACCCGTCGACAGAGAAAAGCAGCTCAGAGGCCCATGATGTTTTAACTACAGGGAAATGGGGAGAGGGGGTGGGTTGCAGATGCGACATGACGCTCCTGACACATGGGTGGTGTGACTGTACCAATGTTCCCGCAGAGGAACGACTCTGGGGGGCTCTGGGGTGCATCTCGGGGCACACAGCTCACAGCCGCTCACCTGTCCACGGCCGGGCGCCCATCGCCGGCCCCCCGGTGCAGCTCGCTGCTGTTCTCCAGCCGGGCCAGCGCGTCCATGCGCCTCACCATCACCTCCAGCAGGTCACTCATCTTGCGCAGCACGCCGCGGGACTCCAGGCCGCCGGTCACTGCAGGGACAGCGGG
>PVJH01026191.1:0-30557 GCA_004026705.1 Nesogale talazaci | reverse complement strand
CATCACAGAATGCCAGCTTGTTAGAACCAAGTGTTCTTGCATTGCAGAAGGGCTCGAGCAGAGGCCCAAAGGCCATCCATGTCCTCGATGTCTTGCTATAAAATATAGGTACATAGGCCAAAACCTCAATTTTGGCGGGGGGGGGGGGGCGCATCACTGCCCTCTGATGGGAGTGGGAGGCCCAGCCTTGCTCCTGGAGAACTGCTGCTGGATTTGAACCGCCAAGCCAGTGGGCTGCAGTCCCACATTCAACCACTATGTCACCGGGGCTCAGCCCCACCTCAATTGTTATGAATTCATTTATTTTCATATGTACACACCTAAGTTTTTATCTCTATCTGGAGCTTTGCTTCTTGGATATTCCCTCTATTTCCTTTGACTTCTTCCATCATGTTCATGCTTCTTCTGTCTCTTAATACTTCCTCTCAGCTAAATTTGTTGTTGTTCCACCAACCCCAGAATTTGATTTAATTCCCTAGTTGTTCCCCGTCTATGGCGTTGTTTGCTCATTGCGTCCTTTCCTTGCCTCCTCCTTCCCCCACGTCCCTCCATAGCTGTCAGTCCCATTGCTTTCTCCTTAGGCTTGCATCTAATGCCTTTTCTTGTATAAGAAGACAAACCAACAATAACGGAGTCAAAGTGAAAAAGAAAATAAAAGATTGAATAAAAGTTTAAAAAAATAAATAATGAAAGAAACAAAGAAAGAAAGAGAATACATAAATCTGGATCTGACTGCCGACCTTTAAGACTATCTCCCCACTGGTCCTGGGCAATTCCAAGAACTGCCCATCCTAGCCTGAAGTCTATTTGGGGGGCTCTTCAGGAATTTTTATGGCTTTTTTTGCTTCTGTTCCTAATCTTTTATGTTTCTTTCTTCATTCACCCCACTGTGAGAGGTTCATATCGGCCTAATCCTCAGTATTTCCTCTGTCATGGTATGCTCCTGTGAAGGGTCTTCATGTCTCAAGCTGTTGCTGGCCCTGCAGTCTTCTCTGTGCCTTAGCAGCTCCATGCAAGGACATCATATTTGGGTCTTGGTGTGCAAATATGGGGTCTAGACGTTCATTCTTTTTCCTTGTTGGTTTGTTTGGCAGTCATCTAATCTGGTGTCATTTTGAGGACAATACCCAGTGGACTAGAAACTTCAGCACATATATACAATGGAGTACTATGTATCAGTACTATCAATGGGAATTTAGGTAGTTTCCCATTCATCTATCATTGGAAATTTAGGTAGCTTCCAATTCTTTGCGATTGTGAGTTTCACTGCAATAAACAAAGCACAGAAGACTGGTCTATTTCTTACCTCTTCTGAGTATATGCCCAGTAGAGGGATTGCTGGGTCATCAGGTAACTCAATTTCCATTTACTTTAAATATCACCAGATGGCTTTCCATAGTGACTGTACTTATCTTCAAGACCACCAATAGTGGAGGAGAGTTCCTATCTCATCACATTCCCTCCAACATTTCTTGCTCTCTAATTTTCCAATTTGGGCTATTCTCAAGGGTATTAGGCAATATCTTATGGTTGTTTTAATATGCATTTTTCTGATAGTTAAGGATTGGGAGCATTTTCTAATATATTTATTGATCATTCTGGTCTCCACCTTAGTGAAACTTCTTTTCATGTCTTTCCCCTACTTTCTCTTTGTTTCCTCAGGAGGCTAGAAGTGTATTGTAGATTTTAGTAATAAGACTTCTGGTCTGTTGTGTTATTGCTAAAAGTCCTTTCCAGCCTGTAGTTTTTCCTGTTACTTTCCTTGGTGAAGTCTTTCAACGCACACAGGTGTTTTATCTTTAGTATGTCCCACTCAATGATTTCAGCTCCACTTGTGGGTGTACCCTTTTCTATTGCAGTTAGACTATGTATACCCTGTACCAAGGTTTTTAGATTTGTCCCAATTCCTTCATCGATGGTCCTGATAGTTTGGGGATTTACTTCTAAGTTTGTGATCTACCTTGAGTTTGTTCTTATGCATGGGGTAAGATAAGGATCTTATTTCATTTTTCTCTAGGTGGATACCCACTGTTTCCAGTACCACTTGGTAAAGAGGGCATCCACTTCTGATTTGATGTTTTAAGGGCTCCTGTCAAAGATGAGTTGTCTATTTACTAATGATTTTATTTCTGGATTTTTTTTGTCTTTTTCAATTGGTCTGAGTATCTGTCATTATTCCAATGCCATGCTATTTTGGTCACTGTGGTGCATAATCAGTGTTAAAGTCAGGTAAAGCGAGCCCTCTGACTTTGTTCTTCTTGTTGAGGAATTTTCTGCTAATTCTGGGCTTTCTCTCCCTCCATAAGAAATTGGTGGTCAGTTTTTCCAATTTTTTGAAGAAGGTGGTTTGAGTAGAGATAACAATTAACTTATATGGTGCCTTGGGTAAGATTGAGATCTTTATGATACTGAGTCATCTAAACCACAAGAATGGGATATTCTTCTATTTGTGGAGGTCACTGCTGATTTTCTGTACTATGGCCCTATAGTTTTCCTTGTATAAGTCTTTTGTTTTCTGGCTAAATATATCTCTAGATATTTTCATTTGTTCTTTTGGATGGAATTGTGCTAGATGGTGGTATCTTGATTGTACTTGGTAGGTATTGATCCTCTGAGCTGGCAAGGATTTTCCACTGTGTTTGGTGCTTTATGGCATATTTTTTGAGTTTTTCCTTGTCTGGGAAGACTCTTACCTCACCATCTACTTAATAGTTTGGCAGAATAGAGAATTCTTGGGTTCATGTTTTTTCTTTCAGTTTTTGGAAGATGTTACTTCATTCTCTCCAACCCTTCATGGTATCTACTGATAGGTCTGAGCATGTCCTTACTTGAGCACCATTGGTTGTGACCCCCTTTCTCTGGTAGCTCCTAAAATTTTCCCTTTTTCCTCAAAGTTGAATAATTTAACCATCATGTACGTTGGTGAGTTCTTCCTAGAATTTTCGTCAAATCAGTGACCTTTTTGCTTCTTGTATAAAAGTCTGATTCTCTCATTAATTAAGGGGGGAATTATGCTTTCAATAGTTCCCTCACTGATTTAGCTGTAGACTTCTTTATTGTCTTCTGTTCTGAAAGATCAATTATTCAAATATTGTTCCTCTTCATAACATCTATCATTGTTCTCAGGTTTTCTTCTGTCTCTCTAATTTTCTTCTTTGACTGTCCTTCCCATTTGTTGAAGATGGCCTGATTGTCTAAGATTCCTGGTATGGTTCTCTGCCTCTTCTAGACTGTTGGTCAGGTCCATGATCTTGTGTTTTGCTTCTGTGTCCTTACCCATTAGTTCTTGCATTTCCCTTTGGCATATGGACTTCATCCCCTCTATTGTGGATTTCACCTTCTCTGTCATTTTGTTCTTATTCTGTGCTGCTTTTCTTATAGCCTATATTACTCCAAGAAGCATTCTAAAGATTTCTTTTTGTGGCAGCTCAACGTCTGATTCTTTTATGAGTATCATATCGTTAAGTTTACGACTTCCTCTGCTATTTTTTGTTTTCTTGTTGAGGATGTGGAGGTATGTTGCTCTCTGTGTGTCATTTGAAAAAAACTGGGTGTCATGTTCCTGGGAGACTGAGGGTCCCTGAGATCTTCTCTGTGTGACTGATAAGAATGTTTTTAAGGACTACCTGTGGCCTACAATGATGGTGGATTTGGACTCCTATGTAGGTGGGGAGACATGGCAACTCAGTAGTCAGCAACTCTGGGGGCCTCAGAGACTGATCAGAGACAGGTAACCGGCCCAGGTTGGGGTAAGCCTACAGTAGGAGCACAAGCCTAGTCTGGACACAATTTGCAACCTTGTAAAGACTCTCTTTGGACCCCAAATTAGTAGAGCCAGTTTTTGGCTTGGGCTGTGGCTATCCAGAACTTATAATAACTTCCTAGGCTGTGCTCTGAGGATTAGAGTTCTGACTGTTTTATTATGTTAATGCTATGCTAATGGGCAGAGTTCTGGTGGTTTACATTCAGAGTTACACAAAGAAACACAGCCTGAAATTGAAACCTTCCCCCATCCCTCCTTTTTACAATGAACTTGTGGGGTATCCTGGTATTGGGCTTGTGCATACTGTCACTCAGGGAAGGGGGACCAGATTAGCAGAGTGGGTTTGGGGTCAACTGGGTCTGAATTCTCCCCCAGATTTCACTCCCAGCTCTGTCCTACATAGCACTGAACATTGTGCTCTGGGACTCTGCATTCTATCATAGACAAATATCCCAGTGGATCTTCAATTGATGCAAACTAGTGTCTAATTATCTATGATGGCATGGAGCTGGGGAGAGGGGAAAAGGGGATGGCCCACATAGTCACTCTATTCCTGGCTGGGGAGGGGAGCCCCAAATCCCTAGACTGCAGGACCAGGGCGCATAGCAGTGAGGGAACTACATTTTGAAATCTTGTAGCTAGTTCTTGGAGGCTCTCTGAGAGTCTGGAATTTTGCCAACTTTTAGACAGCAGCCTGGGGAAATTGATGCTTGCAGCAGGTCTCAGATCTTGGACATAGGAATGGGTGGCAGATGCTGTCCTGTTGCCGCTGGTGAGGAGTTACTGGAGTCTGAGGGTAGACACCATAATCTTAGAGCATTTCAACAAGTTCTCGAATCACTTCATGGTGAAAATCACAGGGGACTGTATGAATCCAGTTCTAGTACAATGAGTTTATTTTTAGTACCCAGCCTCCCAATATTGACCTGCTTACTTCTTATTTTCTGGTCTACCAAGAGGAGCGTCTGGCGAGTGATTCTAAGTGGACACCATTTTGATTCCCTTCCCTCCCACAATATAATATTTTAACATTGACAAAATAACAAATTAACACTTGTTTGAACCCAGAAGGATGCATCTCACAATCTTAGGTTTTAAAAGACGGCAAAATTATGAATACGTCAAGTGAAGAAATGTATGAAACATAGTGCTCACCAGGAATGCACAAAGTGAGGTTAGTGATTGTGTCAGGTTGGGGGCGTTAAACATAATCTACTTCTGCTTTATTTTAGTGTGACCCAGGGTGGTGTAGTGGCTACGTATTCCACTACAATCCTCATGATGGATAGTTTGAAATCACAAGCAACTCCACAGGAGAAAGACTGGACTTTCTATTCCCATAAACATTTGTAGTCTCAGAATTCCAACAGGGCTATCATCATGATTCAGCTTTGGCTCAATAGCAGTAAATTTGCTTGTTTTTTAGTTCAGCAACCTATTTGTTTTGTGTCTTCAAACATAAATTATAAAGTTCTTTTGTTGATGGTTTTCCCCCTTCAACTAAACTTCTTAAATATGGACCTGCTGTGCAGTGAATTACTTAACTTGGTTCTTCCAGCCATTTTCTTTGTAACTCCCACAACATGACTTGTTCCAGATGGGTCTTGAAGGAACTTGCTTGGTAGGATTAGATGCTCCAGTATTGAGTAATTGTGAATGTGGTTGTGATTAAACTTGCGAGCCACAAGGGGGTTGGTCAGTTTGTCATCCTGCTGGGTTTAAAAGGAACTGTCCCAGAAGCAAGAAGGAAGGGCCAGAAGTGGAGCCAGTCCTTTGGACCCTATGATCTCTGCACCTTGAACTTTCTCAATCTAAGAAAGAATGTGAAGACAGTAGAGAACCATCAGAGAAGTGGCAGCAACAGAACCAAGAGCCAGAGCAGGTGACAGAGCAATCAACTTTCTGACTCACTGGTCCATAGAGGATCCATACAGGGCAAGAGTCTTGTCTCTAGAGTAAGTTGCCTCCAGAGACCAGATTAGGGTCAGGCCGTTGATTTGTTTACCTGTGGAGTTAGAGATGAACATCTTTAGACTGAGGGTTACGGTGGAGTAGTGCCTTAGGGTATTTGTTGGCAGTCTTAAGGAACACTGTAACATTGCCAGAGCAGAGCAGAACAGAGGCCACATAGCTGATTCGCAGAAGGGCTGAGAACCAGAGAGAGGCGTTTGTACAGGCACACCTGAGATAAGGTTGGAATGACCAAAGAACTGTGTCCTGAGCATTTCTGACCACAAAGTGCATAATCATGAGCACTATGAGTTCTATGTGGCCATTTGTGATATTTAGGTTTTATTGTCAATTTGACTAGTCTGGGGATTCTTGGTTTGGGCTTAGTAATCTCCCATAATGCAAGCTAACATACTATAATAAATTCCATGAAGGGTTCTGCTGTGAGCAGCCAAGCAGTTGTGGGAGGATTAGAGCGGAGTGAAATCCCCTTACTTAGGGCTCAGCTCTAATGAGACTTCATTTAAGCTATGGGCTATTTCCTCCATAAGTAGACTCTTGGAGAGTATATTTGCATCTTGCTAGATCTGGCTCCTGCATTTGGCTCATCCAACTCCAGTTCTTTGGACTTGAGCCTGCTATATTGCCTGCCTACTCTGGGAGTCATCAGCAACTTGCCATCTGACTTGGCAACCTTGAATTCTTTTTGGACTCTGCAGCCACAAATACGACTTGCTTGCTGGTCCTGGATTTTTCTGTCTGTGCCTCTTCCAGTTGTTGGTCTTCATGCTTCTTCTTTCTCCTTCCTGGTTCATCATTCCCCTCACAGATACATGAGTCGGGAGATGTCTTTAATGTCGGACCCAGGCTTGAATTGGAATGTACTTATTCCCTTTGACAATTGTGTAAGCTGTCTTCTTGATATAAATTCTATCAGTAGGTGTATGCTTATATATTTACACATGTTTAATCAAATATATTTCACTGATTTTGCTTCTCTAAAGAACCCAGCCTAACACACCACTAGAATTAGTGAGTGTTTTGAGAAGTTGGTGACAGAATTGCTAAAATGTTGAGAGGATGGAAGCAAATGTGACTTTACCATCATAGTAATCAGCCTTGGATGGGGGCTCACGGTAATTCTCCTTTCCCCTTGTAATCAGAGTTGGTCAGACTCTTCCCCCTTGCTCTCTTTACAGGAGCCAAATGAGGCAAGAAACATAAAAAACTCAGCTCTTCAAATGTGGGAATAGATACATTTTTTTACCAAAAAATGTCAATCTGTTCTCTCATGGTGGACAGGTTTCAGTGGAGCTTAAAGACTGAAACAGACTAGGAAGAAAGGCATGGCAATCTACTTTCAACGATTAGCCAATGAAAATCCTCCAGGGCATAACAGAGCAAAATCAGATACGGTGCTAGAAGATGAGTCCCTAGGTTGCCAGGCACTCTAAATACCCAATGGCTGCAAGAGTAGACTCAGACAATAGACTGAGGAGATGGTGTAGCACTGGTCATTGTTCTGACCTGATGTACAGGCAATCAACATGAGTTGGAGCCAATTTGATGATAACTAACAACGTAACAACGACGATGCAAAGAAAGATTATCTTCCCAAGCCTGAGACTTGTCCCCAATGGGCGACTCTGATGATATCCAAAACACCTTGTTTCCCACATCAATATGTGCACCCACCACAACAGCGACAATTGGAAGGAGATGGAGTTTACTCCATAGCCCACTGCAACCATGCCTTTTAAGCATTATTTTTGACAAATCAAGCTTTTGACCTTAGATTTAGTATTCCAACACCTAACCTCATACCCCCAGGACTCCTCAGAAGGAACAAAATTCACTGCCACCAAGTAGATTTTGATGCGTTAATCCTCTATAAATTTCCAAAGCTGCAAACATTGACAGAAGAAGGTAGCCTTATCTTTCTACCAAGGAATGGCGGACAACTTTGCCAGCGCCGCCAGACACTGAAACATTACAGTGATCGGGCATGGAGTCTTTTCTCCCGCTGTTCTTCTGCATAGCTGATTGGTTCTCTTGGCCACAGTTGTTCATATTTTTAAGTAGAAAGTAAGGGTAATGTTGATGTTTATCCAAGGGGGGAAAAACAGTCCAAAGAGACAAGAAATAAAAGAAAGTGCAATCTCATTCCTGCTACCCTGATTAGTGCTGCTTTCATCTCCCTCCTTCATAGGCCCCAGTTCTGTCTAGGTCTTTGGAGGCCTCATGTCCCGTCTTCCTCAGATGAAGTCCTCTCTACAGTAGCCCATTTTTTTGTGAAGTAGAATATGTGCTAACTTAGAAAAGGACAGGAAGTCTAAAGTGATTGTCAATCAGAATGTAACTAGATTTTTTTCCCTAAGAAATGACAAAACTATAGGAAATCCCGACAAACTCTTCCCTGAAATACAAGCTAAACTGTTCTAACAGAGCTTCCTTATCTGCCCACTTATGACATATGGGTTCATTTCTCATTTTCTTATTTTTATCAAGACCCACATTAAAGGGACTTTTTTTTAATACAACATTAAGGAAGCAGAACTAAATTAGATAAATTCAACTGAAATCGGAGGCCAGCATGTTGGAGTCAAGCTTGTTCTGCTTGGAGTGACAGCACATATTATGAAATGGAGGATCAATGAAGTGCATTCCTGGTGATCGAGCATCACATGTTGATGTATAAACTCGAGGCTAAAATGCATATTTGTACATTCCAGTTTTTGAAAGCAATGAAGGATCTGGAGGAGTCAACTCCTGATGGGAGGCTGCTGTGTGTGTGAAATTTACCTTGTCTGTCTTTTCATGCAGACATTTCTAGGTGGCAGGATGTAAGACAGAAAGAGGTGATCTTACAACCTTGGGTAGCCAGATGGTGGCGGGTGGGCTGCCAGAATAGTTGGAAAATGTGAGTGGGGGAGTACAAGACTGGAGAGAGCCAAAGCAGGGAGCCCTAAAACCTTCCCTTAAATTCCCTCAACTCCTGACCCCTGAACTTCTTCCTCAGGAGACTCTGGGAACCTGAGGGGAAAGGGAGCTGGAGGGGAAGAGAAAGGACTGTAAAGTAATACTTCCATGTCTAGAGACTGAAATCTTAGGCAGCATGTTCTTCAGCCATCATGAAATTATAATAGAAAGCAATAAAGAGTAACTTGACAACTTCCAAATATCTACAGAAGAACATTTTCTGGACAATGAATGGACTTTGAGTATGGACTGAGGATTAGATAATAATATCTCATAGTAAATGTCTTGATTCTGAGTATTGTACAGTGGTTATATAAAAGATTGTCCTTGTTCTTTGGAAATATATATTAAAGTGTATAGAGGTAACATGATTATAGTCAGAGAGAGAGTGGTGTTAATAATGAGAGGGAGTATGAAGGAGAGGAGAGGGAGGGAGAGAGAATGATAATACAAATGGGATAATATTAAAACAACTAGAGAATTTCGATAAAAGAGAGATGAGAATTCTTTATACTATTTTTGAAACTTTCTGAAAAGGTGAAAATCATATTAGAATAAAACAAAAAAAAATAATAAAGCAACCAAACTGCTTCTGTCTCTCTCTTCTGCTTTCATTTCCTTTGGACTGACTTCGTTAGAGGCAAGACTTTCTTTCACTTGTGCCAGTTTTCCCACACTATGTGTGGCAGATGACAAGTTGACAGATGGGGCATTGTCACCCAGTACGGATGGCAGCCATGGTCCTTTTTGGTCCAAGCCCACTTCTGTGCTCCAGTTTCTCAGTAGGAGACAGCCAGGCTGCGATGTGAAAAAGCAAAACTCATCACAGAAAGCCAAAGGCAAGGATTATGTCCACTAGACAAATGATCAGCAGCTGTTGTCGTCTTGTTAAAGATGCTTTGAGAGAAAAAAAAAAACACTCCGATCCATTGCCAATCAAGTTGATTCCAACTCTACATAACCGGATATGTGTCAGAGTAGAAGCATGCACCACAGAACGGTCAAGGGCGAAGGCTTTTCAGACGCAACTTCCAGACCTTTTTTTTCTGAGATTCCTCTGACTTGGCTCGCATCTTTCGTCTTCTGGTTGCAGTCGAATGCTTACCTGTTTTGACCACATGGGGCTTCATTCAAAGTACACCACAAATACACACAACAACAACAACAGCAGACGTTGACTCTTAACAACTGTATGGGACAAAGTAGGCCACTGGGTCATTTTTCATGTCTGTTAACTGAGCTCTCCAAATTCGGGAAATTTTCCCGCCTCTTGGGTCATGATGAGAGCCAGAGTCTGATGCCCATCGACTTCCCTGCAGCTATCAGTGAGGGGTCACTTACGCCTCCAGAGGACAAAACTGCTTGAGTTCAGTTTTGAGCACCTCTTGTGGGATTTGGGATTTCTGGGCCAGCGGGAGGTGTCCACCCGTGAAGAGCAGTGTCTGTGAATTCAGTCACGAGGTTATGGGTGTGGTATAACATGATAATATCCGTTTGTTGTTAAGGTCACTGATGTCAAACCCTGAGGATGGGTGTTCTGCTTGGTGAAGTGGAGAGCCACTGTGAAAGAGGAAGGTCTTGAGCAAGAAGAATGGCATGATGGTGCCACTAGGAAGACTGGGCAAGGCATACAGGGCTTCAGAAAGTTCATGGAGAAATCCCACTCTCCCTTTAGTGCATTTTTCATGAACTTTGTGACACTCCCTTGCACGATGTTGCTGTGAGTCAGAACCAAGTCAACAGGACTTAACGACAGCATGGACACGTAGCACAACACTGACTGATTTAACCCTGTTAAAGCTTATAGTCCCGTGAGATTTTGTACATTCTCAATGTGATGCAAATATCACTACTATCTAGTTTTCTGGAATGTTTTCACTACCCTGAATGGAAATTTCCCTCCACCCACCCCACACCTCCACAAATGCTGGCAAATCCCTGGTTTCCATTTCTAAGGATGTGTCTGTTTGGGGCATTGCACATTAATGCAATCACCTGGTATGTCTTCTCTGTCGGACTGCTCTCACTGAAGGTTGAACCATGCTGCAGCATGTACCAGTGCTCCATTCTTTGTTATGGATGAAGAACATTGCATGATACAGACATATCACATTTTGTTTATCTGTTGATCTGTTGGTGGACATTTGGAATGTTGGAAAGAGCTGTTATCAATATTTGTGTATGTATGAGTATTTTTTCCAATGATTTTATTGGGGGATATTACAGCTCTTATAACATTCAATACATCATTTGTATCAAACATATTTGTACACATATTGACATATTCATTTTCAGATATTTTCAACGTGAGCCCGTAGTATAAGCTCCGCTTCCCTCTCCTTTTTAAAAGAATCATTTTATTGAGGGCTCATACAATTCCCATCATGATCCATACATCAATTGTATGCAGGCCACATTTGCACACTGGTTGCCATCATCACTCTCAAAACATCCTCCCTCCACTTAGGCCCCCAGTACCAGTTCCCCATATTTCCTTTCCCTCCCCCCTCTCCCTTCCCCATGAACCCTTAATAATTTACAAATTGTTAATACCTTTTCATATTGTACACTGTCCAATGTGTCCTTCATCCAATTCCTCGTTGCCCATGCCCCAGAGAGGCGGTTATATGTAGATCCCTGTATGAGTACTTTTTAAAGGCGCTGTTTTAAATTTTTAGGGGGCATATTCTTGTGCCTGACCATGGAATGATTGACTCATACAGTACTTATCTGTCTAACTTTTTGAATACCCACCAAGCTGTTTTCCTGGCCCCTTTAACTATAGTCCTTCTTTTTTACTTCATTTGAGCCATGTTTCTGTTACTGGAAACTAAGAGCCCTGACTAAAATCTTATTTCTATCTTCAGGGTGGAAAAACTGAGGCTGATGGATATTGTGCAGTTTGTCCACATGCTCCTGTTTGCTAAGGACTTGGTCCAGGAATCAAATCCTTCCACAGTTCGTGGTGAGAATTCTTGGCCAGTGAACTTCCCTGGCATATTACTTCCTGCATGATACACGGTGTGGGGCTTTCCAATCAGGATCCCTGGCGATCTAGGCTTCATGAATTAGTGATGGAGGTCTGACGGCTATTCTGAATATTTCACAAAGCATAATGGGAAACCTCTACTTTCCCAGAATGAGATGGCTTAGGCCAACTAAAATGTCAAGTGTCTTTCTTTTGGCAGGAACTAAATAGATGCTAGGTTGGTAATAAGAATTGTCTCCTGCTGATCAGAGACCTTGGGTGGCAGTTCTGTATATATTTGATTAATTTTAAAAATGGGAACATGAATAAATCATCACTTGATAAATGTGGTTGTTTGGTAGACGATAGTCTTTTAAAACATGGGGTCTTTGGGATACAAATTACAAAAGAACCGCTTGCTGACACAAATCTCAAAAGCATTGGCCTGAGGGTTGGAAAGCACACCAGGCTGGGATCTTGGAGTTTGGGGCTCTGGTCTCAATGCTGTGGCTGGCAGCTGGAATTTGAACCATAATGATGTGGATGGAGAATCGTGGAGAGGTCATACTCACTGGCTACTCAGGCACATGCCAGGGCCAGCATTTTGTGTAAGTCTAACCCACCTATGGGACGAGGCAATTAGGAGGGAGAAAGACTTCACTTCCTCTAGGTCACTGCTGTACAGCCTGGCTTCTCTGGGAGCCAGAGGGTAACCTGAACCAACTATCCCCTAGCATCCAGCAGGGTGGCTAATGCCCGCAGGCCCCATGAATGCAAGTGCCGAGGTCCTCTCCAAACTACCTTCCTGTTGTATCCTCTGATCAGGTGATGAGCCCAAACTCCCCTGCCACCTCCTCCCACGTCCTCATCCCAGACCCACGTGTCTCCTTAGGATGCTCATTCTGTATCAACAGCTCTCCATCCCTCTGCTGCTCCACTATTGCTGGTATCTGAGCCCTAACCTGGGCACCTCCTGGCCAACCCTCACTGTTGGCCTGGTGATGCCTACACATCCTGGAGATAGCCTCCTTATCTTTATCTACAAGAACATGGCTGCATCAGACTGGCACCCATGCTGCCCTTGGCATGTGCCCGAATGTTCTGCCCTCCCTGGTCCCATCACCCACACCCACCCTATCTCATCTTAACACTATGCTCTGACCAAGAAGAGTCACACGCTGCCCACAACTTCCACATCTTTGTGTTATCCAGAATTACTTTCTGGACCGTTCGATTTTAAAATTTTAAAAAGGAATTAGCATGTTGGTTGCTAGTGATAGGTTTGGCCTCTGGCAGCAAATACCGTCAAACTTTTATGACTCGGAATGCTGATTTTCTGTATGATTTTGAAGCTGTCCCTCCACCTTTCTGGGTCTGAGTACTCTCATATCTGGAAAGAATCGGCCATCTACCTAACCATGAAAGTCCCTGGGTGCTGAAGATAGTTAGCTTCACTATGAAGTCCCTGTACGGGGTGGTTAACCGGCATGACAATTCACTGAAAAATCAGAGGTCCAAGATCAGCCAGAGGCACCTTGAATGAAAAGTCTGGAAATCTCCCTCCAAAAACTTAGCTGTTGAAAATCCCCGGGAACACAGTTCTGTTCTAACACTCAGGAAGTGACCGTAAATCGAAGTCCACACAACGACAACTGTTTTGCTACCTGTGGGTCATAGCAACTAAAACAACAACAACAACAACAAACACCTGGAAAGGAATTAGAAACATTTCAAGGAGGGGCACAAGTGAGGAGGAAATACATCTCATGTAATACCAGTTCCAGATAGTGAGCTGTCATGCCATGAACATCAGCCTATTTAATGGGTTCATCAATCAATAAAAGCTGGCCACTTCTCTTGACAAGCCTGTCCAGCAGGAAGGTCTAGAGTGTTGAGCCCAGTGGGCAGTTGAGTTGAGTTGCGTCCTGAAACCCCAGTACTCCCAAGCTGGCCTTTGCTTGAATGCTGACAAGCACAAACCCTGGCCTGCACCAACTTCTGAAAACACCTGGTTCCACTGGGATTCTGGTCAAGTTCATTCTTCCCAAGTCCTGTGAGCCCCAAAAGGCCCTCCACCCATTGTCTCCCAACCTACACACACCCTTTTATGTTTTAGAAAAGGGTATTACCTTTCCCCTCAGCTTGACTAAACTTCAGGTACTTTCTGAGTGATACTCAACCTTTTCTCCCTCTGACCCCAGGCTTTCCAGAACCTAGATGGAGCATTTTCCATCTACCCTACTCAGAGAAAATCATAGTTGAACCTCTTCCTAGAAATCTTCAGGAATCTCTGAGAGGTGCAAACAGTTAAATATGGGACAGCTAACTGAAAGGCCAGTGGTTAGAATCCACCCCATGGACATATCAGAAGGCAAAACTTGCAATGAGGTTCTGCAATGTCACAGCCTCAGAAACCCTATAAACTCATTCTGTTCAGTATAGAGCATGTATATATTTATATATGAATATATTTATATGTGTACACATAAACACACAGGGGTACCCCCCAAACAGGTTCTTTTTTCCAAAGCTATGTATTCAATTTTTTTTTACAAAAGTTTTATCACTCACAAAGGACTCTCCATTACACTGAATTTATTTGTCAAATCTGCAATTCCATTCTTAGAAATGCTTTTGAAATTCATCTGTTAGGATGTCTGATAGCACCTCCCTCGCTTTTTTTCTTCACCTTCTCTACATCATCAAATCAATGTCCTTTCATGTCTCTCTTCATTTTCAGAAACAAAAAGAAGTCACCCAGAGGAAGGTCAGGTAAGTAAGGTGTGTGGGGCTTAAGACGCATGTTGGTTTTTGCCCAAAACTGACAAACTAAAATGGCTGTGTAAGCAGGTATAATATCATGGTGGCAAAAGCAGTCCTTCTTTGTCACACACTATTACACAATCTTTTCACAACCTCTGGATTTGCTAGAGAAACAAATTAATTGACCTCAAATGTGTGTAAGAAAGAACTTTATGTACAAGAGCAATTATATATTAAGAAAACATCCCATCCCAGTCCATATCAAGTCCATAAGTCTGTTATTAACCCATATGTCAGATACCAGTCTATAGCTTCCTCTTCAGGCTAATGCAACACTTGCAATGATGTCAAAGGCAGGAAGCTCACAGGCCAGTGGGTATAACGTCTTGTGGATCCAGTGGTGGTGGAAGCACCTCAGCGCTGGCAGGTGTCTTCACATGGCTCCTCCAGCTCCAGGGCTTTAGTGTAGCTCCATGTGTCTTTTCAGCAGGAAGATGAAACAGAGTGTGTCTGCTCTTCCGTGAGCTGTTTATCTCCTTGAGGACATCAATCTGCAACCTGATTGATAAACTAATCCCTTCATGAGTTCACAGAAGATTATGTAACTACCACAACTGTGTTCTACATCACAACAGTTTCTGTGGTTCTTCTCCAGAGCAGGAAACAAAATTTCACAGCTGCATGTTCTTCTCTAAATTGGCCATCACAAAAAAAAAAAAACGCTTGCGTGAAACAGTTTTTATGAAAAATGCACTGTGACCAGAGATCATTCCCAGGCAATGACACTGGGTGCACTAAGAGTGAGTTGCTGCATGCTTGACTAGAGGGAAAAATGTGTACTACAAAAGCTCTGCCCACTGGAGCTATTTTCTTTCTCTTTCCTTTTTTTTTAGGGGGGGGGTGAATCCCCTCATATATATTTATTTCCTTTTTTAAATTATAATTATCTTCAGAACTTCAGTGTGCTTTCATGGCCAGGGTTTAAACATCTTCCTCATCTTAGCCTTCAGGAGTTGGGGTTCAGAGAGAGTTTGGTCTTTCTTCACCATCGATCTCCCAGCCCTATTATTACGGACCATACCCTCCCAGTCTTGTCCTCTCCCTTCCCTTATAACTTCCTTATGAATCAAGTCATCCTAACCTGCTTTAATATAGTTCTGGGTTATTTTTTTTCTTAGACATCCAAACTTTAGCTTAACCCTTTCCTCTTTGCCCATCAAGACAACTGTGTTAGTCCAAGGAGACTAGAGAAGCAAATTCATAGACACGTATATGTACAAGAGGAATGGAACATTGAGAAAACATTCCAAGCCAGTCCAGTTCAAAGTCATAAGTCCAATGTTAGCCCCATATGCCCAATACCAGTTTCTAAAGTCTCCTTCCGACTCACCAAATGGCAGGCCAGTGGTTGCAGAATCCCGCTGCCATCTTGTCTTGTCCATCATTCGTCGTCCCGGAGACTGACTCCCAACAACTGGGGGAGATGGCCTCCCATCTCCATCAGGGTAAATATCATGAGATTTCCCAGAAGTCTCAGGAGAAAGCCATGCCCATACAGAGGCTTCATTGACTACTCAATGACTATCTCTAGATTAACAGGCTAGACTCCACCCCCAACATTTAATTCATGAAATTGACATCTCGAATACATGACGGCCACAACAACACTTTGTAGTCCTTCCTCAGTGGAGAGGCAGCAAGTATGTGTGTGTGTTTTGCGGGTGGGGAGGCACCTAGAAAGTAGCACCAAGCATGAAATCAGAAGTGGAGTCTAGCCTAGACCAGTCAGTTAGCACTAAGTAGCTGAATGCTGTGGGTCACACCAGGGAGAACCTGTTGGTTGCTCATAGAGTATCAATCCTTCTTTTCTTGTTTTTACAGTAGGCCTGTGTTTTGTTCCTTTAGGCCAAAGAACTAGATGGTTCCCTTTTCTAGCCTCCAGTCCATTTGGATGAAGGACATAAGAACTAATCCTGGTCTGAGCAACTAGAGGAAGATTTCCAAGAAGAGAACCTTTACCTCTGCTCTCCTGCTTTTGAAAGTTGTGCGGTGCAATTGTGCTAGTTGATGCTTTTGCAGTCATTTTATAGTCATGAGAGGGAGATGTCACTTGTCCACCAGGATTGGCAGAGAAAACATGGGAAGAAAAAAATTCTTGATGCGAGTGTCAAGGTCTCTAGACTTCATATTCTCTGAGGTAATTATTTAATTCAGTTAAGATTGAATATTCGGATACAATTGAGATCATCTAAATAATATAGCAATACCACTTACATCTCTGGGCCTCAGCAATTTGACTCCAGATAGGGAAACTAGAGGGTCTCTCAGGATTCTTGCTGCTGTGTTAGTCTTGGTTGACTAGAGAAACAAATCCAGAGACATTCATATATAGGAGAGAGCTTTATCAAAGAGCAAGTGTATATTGCAGAAACATCCCAGTCCAGTCAAGATCAAGTTCATAAGTCTGATTTTCACCCATATGTCCCAAACTAGTTCATACATTCTACTTCAGACCTCACACAGCACATGCAATGATGTCAAATGCAGGAAGATCACAGGTCAGTGGGAGGAGAGTCTTGTGGATCCAATGCTGATGGAAACATCTCAGTGCTGGCTCCTCCGGCTCTCTGAGTGTGATTCTTCTGCAGGAAGATAAACCAGAGAGAGAGAGAGAGAGAGAGAGAGAGAGAGAGAGAGAGAGAGAGAGAGAGAGAGACACCTGCCTCCAGAGAGAAAGATAAGAAGAATTCTTATGAGAAGGCCATGACCACAGGAGTCATCATCATGCTATCACCTGATTAACAGGCTAGACTTCACCCCTTCACTTTTAATATCTTCAGGTTGACAGGAGGTTATGTAACTACCACAGCTGCCAATTATCTGTCAGTTTGTCCTAGAGTAGGGGCTTGTGTGTCACTGTGATGCCCAAGAATATGTTACCAGTATTGTAAATAGTCGCAGGAATAGTCGTAGGAATCGGCAGAGCTTCCCAACTGAGACTGACTCTGAAGAAAGTCCAGGAGGCCTACTTTTGTAAATCCACCAATGGAAACCCCAATGGATGACAACAAAACAATGTCCCTTTCTCCAGGAGGGTATCAGTCACTGGACAAGTGCATGATGATTGGTGAAATGGAGGGCTACGCAGTGAGATGGATTGACACAACTGCTACAATGATGGACTTGAACATTCTGGTGATCATAAAGATGATGTAGGTTCAGGAAGCAATTTTTGTTGTTCTACATGAGGGCGCTATAAATTCATGAAAGGACATCTTTCTACATTCACCTACCTATCTATGGCCCTGTCTATCTGTTATTCATCTACCCATGCTGCCATGTGGTCATCTATCAATCAATCAATCAATCAATCAATCATCTATTTATCATCTATCATCAATCATATAATGAAGGCTCCTTTGAGTTAAGATATTCTGGGACACCCCCAAGTGCCACATCATTCTGGAAGTTCCCCTCTTTATGTCTTGCATTGTCTCCTTGCAGGATCAACACTAGTAACTTTCACATAAATTGTCCTTTGATCCTCCCCATGATCTAGTATCCCATTTTACATCTGGGACACGGTGAGGCTCAGTGGCCTGTGTAAGAAGACTGCATTTGAAATTGCATCTGCCTAATCTAACGGGTCACATTCTCAACCATTCTGTAGACCTGCCAGGGGTATTCTTCACTTTGTACTCTAGGTAATTCTATTAATGCATTTTTCTCAGGCTTCAGTGGCCACACATGGGCATGAAAACTTCCCCTATCTTTCCTGCCAGAAAACCCCATGCAGAGCCTCCTGGAGGGGCTGGTACAGAGCGAGTTGGTCACCTGAAACAGCACAGTCTAACAACATCAGTGTCAGCGAGTCCAGAGGCTGATGGGGTGACCCGGCACTACTTAGGTGTCCCTCAGATGGGGTTCAAGGAATGGGGAAGCTAAGTGAGCTGGTCTCCTGGGTTTCTTAGCAGCTTGACTGCCTAGTCTGGACATGGTGGTGATTAATGCACAGTGACAGCAGGGCTGGCCTCTTGCCCTCAGTGGGGAGTGTTAATTTGCCAAGTGAGGTTTCCATAATCACAGGAGGAGGTGGGGGAGCAGGTCCAGTGTATTTGTTCTGGTAAACCTGTAACTTTCTTGCTGCCATCTCTATTTGAGTTAAATCTGATCCACAGCAGCCTTTTCTAAGTGTGCTGGGCAAGGGGCAGGCAGGAGGAGTCAAAGGGAGCAGAAAACTCGATCCAGATGCTTGGAGCCAGGGTCTTGCAGGGTGCGGTGGGAAACTGAGTGAAAAAGAACTGAAGCTGTGATTCGTATGATACTGAATTACCCTTGCAAGGATTCAAGTCTTCTTCCACCTAGGCCTCCTTGGGAAGTAATGACTGGTGACTGCACTCTCTCTCTGCCCACAACCACCTGCCTCCTACCAAGCACACTATTTAGGCTTTGTTAGGCTGTGCAGGAAAAGAAGAAGAAAATCACATCTTGAGATCCCGACATGGACTTCAATCTAGGCGATGGCAATAAAACCACCATGAAGACCCCCAGGGAAGAACACTTCCAACCACCGGTCCACAGGGTGTGGAACATGAGTCCCCCTGCAGCTAATGTAGCTACTGACCTCCAGTCACGGCTTCTCTTCACAAAGTACATTCTCTGAGAGAGTGCAGATTGACTAGGGAGCCTTGTTTGCTTCTTCCTGGAGTTCTTGGGAATGCAGGCCTTGAGAATCGAGTAGGTTGAGTCACCTACTAGTCTCTGGGTTTAAGGCATGGTTTGTCTCTTTAAGCATGAAGAGGTGCACCTTAGTGGACTTTACCTCCATTTGGAGCCATTTGGCTGACTCTCTAAGCCCGGATTGTGGTTGTGGCCAACCTAAAGTCTCTCTGCCTTTGAAGTCCTTTTCACAGAGCTATAGGACTGGTGGATTCTCTGGCAATGGACACTGACCATCTCCTGGATTGGGAAACCTCCTCAGGAGGAACAAGTGGAGCTGCCTGTGAGTTGATCTCCCTCCAGACTCATAAGGAGAAGGAGGACTCCTTCTGTCTTGGGACTCTCAAGGTGTGATTTCTTCTTCTTTCCCTGCACAGACTAACAAAGCCTAAAACATCTGCAGTTGAGTCTTCTCCAGGTTCTGAAGGAGGTTGAGCTCCAGCCATACCAGCAACTGGGAGATCAGTGTGCCTCTGAGGAACCTGAGACTCTATGACTCACTGGAGACCATGGGAAGTTGACCCTACTGTTCACTTTGCACAACAAGAGCAAGTCCATTGCATCTTCCTAAAGATGTCAAGCAACAGCCCCTCCTGTCTGGCGATGGGGTGCACGCTACAAGGTTAATGTACTATGAGGGAAGAAATCAGATACCTGTAATTTACTATTTGCAGAGAACTATCCCCCCATTACAAATGGAAAATTAAATCAACTACCAGTCTGCAGAACCAGAAGCAGTTGCCATATTCTCAGGGTCTGAGTTCCTGGGAAGGTATGAAGGACAACCACGCCTGCCGGCTCCAGAGGAGGCCTGGCTTCTGCATATGGCTCTGCCTTAGCCTCCGCTCAGTAAAATCACCAAGCATCTGCTGAAAGCTATGTGTAGGCAGTGTCCTGGACCCCAGGGATTTAGAGAGGATCAAGATGAAAGCCAGCACCCCATAACACAGTCTTAACTTACCACGAAGGGGAGTGCTCAAAGGAGACACATGGGGTTCTCTAGACCATGGTTATTTATGCCGGAGCCTGAAGGTTAAGTAGAATTGAAGAGGTGAAGAGTGAAAAGGGAGGAACAGCATTGTGTACACATTGGGAACCACATTAGAAGGATAGTGCATCCAGAAGCACCACTCGATTTTCTTTCTAGGGTCCATGGAGTGCCAAGCAGTCCAGAATGGCTCAGAGAGAACATACAGAGAAGCAACCAGTTTCCTTCTTTATAGCCTAGCTCAGGTTCAGATTACCTCACAACGGGATACACAGCCTTTTTCTAGAGGAGTTTATGGGGCAGCTTTCAATGAGGGACTGACTCAGAAACATATGTCCTATGACCCGGGGCTCTGAGCCCACCTAGGGTGGTTTTAGTCTAGTAAGCTCTTCAAGGACACGCTCATGCCTCACAAATCCAGCCCAGGATTTCTTATGGCCTATTTTAAAGCCAAGTTTGTTGAAGTGCAATTCACCTGTAGCAAAATGGACCCTTCTTAGGTATACAATCATATGAATGTTGGCAAACTGTACCACCATCAAGGTCCAGCACATTCGAACCACTCCAAAGTTCCTTTGTGTCCTACTGTAGTCTCCTTTTTCCCCATTCCCAGGCCCTGTTTTATTTTTCCCTTTCTTACAATGCTTTATAAACAGTAGCCTTTGAGTCCAGTCTCTTCCACGTTGCACAATGCATGTGGAATTTTTTTGGGGGGTAGGAGTATATATCAAGAGGTTGTTCTTTTATATTGCTGAATAGTAATCCATTATATGAACATATCACTCTGTTTATCCACTCACCACCTGATGAGTATTTGAGTGCTTTCCAGCTCTGGGTAACTAACGACAAAGCTAGTATAAAGACTTGCATAAGGGGTTTGTACCTAACAGGTAGTTTTCTTTTTCTTGGGGAAATACCTGGGAATAAGACTGCTGGGTCATACAATAAAGACATGTTTAGCCTTTTGTCATAACTACTTTGTTATTGCTGTTGTGAGGTGTGGTCATGTCAAATGCCTGTGCATAGCGAATAAAACACAATAAGCTCTTTCTGGTATTCTCGGCCCAGACTAATTTTAGAGGGCAATGATATCCCTTGTTCTAAATCTTCTAAATTCAGTTTGAATTTCTGTAAGAGTCCTGTCAGTGTATTACTTCAACTATTTTGGAATTAATTTAGCAGAATGTCACTTCTGTATGATATCAATGATACTATTTGAAAATTTCTGCCTTTTGTTGGATCACCTCTCCTTGGAATGAGCATAAATATAGAGCTCTCCCACTTGTTTGCTCATGTGAAATTTCTCGACATAGATGATTGAGTGCTTCCAGTATTGTACACTAATTGCAAGATCTCAATTAGTAATTTGTTATACCTGGAACATGGTTTTCCTCGATGTCTGTAGCTATTTGCATATCTTATTACAGTAATGATGGTTCTTGATCATGTTCTACTTCCTGAAATAGGTGAACACTGACCAATTCTTTTTATCAAGCCAGACAGTAGCTTGTATATATTTGAACAAGGCATACAGCAGCTCTGAATATTCTTGTTTTTTTTTGTTTGTTATTGATTTTTTTTGGCATCACTGCCCTCTGGTGGTCGTGGAACCTACCCAGCCTTGCTCCTGGAGAGCTGCTGCTGGATTTGAACTGCCAAGCCAATGGGCCGCAGTCCCGCACTCAACCACTATGCCACCGGGGCTCAGTTGGAATATTTTTTCCAACTTCTTTTGATGTCTCCTGCATTGTTCAAGATTTTGCCCACAGAATTTTTCAAAATTGCAAGACTTGGGTTTTGTTTTTCAATACTTTCAGCTTAAGAATGACCAAGTATCTTTTCCCCTTTTGTTGTTTTAACTCCTGTTCTTTGGACATTTTATTATAATACTTTGTGTTCTCAAACAACCATTTGAAAATCTTCAGTTCCATTTTCTCACTTCATCATTCTATCATTCCCTTTCGCTTTTTTATATTCTGGAGTAAGTTCCAGAGTTCTACTAACATCTATTTCGGTGTCTTCTACATTTTATCTTATTACTTTATTTTATTTTAGCATCACTGCCCTGGTGGGATTAGGAAGCCCAGCCTTAATCCTGGAGAGCTGCTGCTGGATTTGAACCATTAACTCTGTGGGCTGCCATCCCGCACACAACCACTGAATCATCAGCACTCAGCTTCTTATACATTTTAAAAAACATTTGTATGACTTCCCTTTAAAAACTCTAATAGTTTTATTGGCAAATGAGCAACATATCATATAATTTAATAGTTCAGTCATATTAGGTAAAGTTGTGCAATCATCACCACAATCGATTTAGGAACATTTTCTTCTTTCTCATATTCATTTTGTTAGTTCCCGTATTCTTAATAGCCTCTGCTGCCATGACCCTAGGTAATTATTAATCTCATTACTATCTCTATAGTTTTCCCTATCCTGGATTTCATAAGCAGAAAATCATACAAAACAAAAACAAGAAACAAATCTTTAAAGTCCAACAACAATGAAAACAATAGAGATAAGCTTCAACTGAAATGAAAATAAAAAACATTAAAAATGGAAATAACTTAAAATGGATCAAAAAGGAGACCAGATGGTAAAAGTGCTACATTTCAACCTAACTACATCTGCTATAATTGACTTTACAATGTTCTCTTATAGCAACGCTATTCACTTCCCTGGTCTATAGAAACACTAATATATGGATGGATTTGGGGCTTGCAATTAATGGAAACCCTAATCTAAGTTCAATTAGCTCTTATGGGCTAATTGGGCCCTACTCAGTAATCATCTTCATGAAGAACTCTCTGAAGACATGGGTGCTGTTGTAAAGTGTGATGAGGAATTCAAATGGTGCCCAGCTCTCAGAAAGGATAGTGCCTGCATTTTAAAGGCTTGCCTTAACACAACCAACTGTCTAAGTGAGTCATCAACTAAGTCCAGATAGAAGAAGCACACCAGCCTCTGTGATCCACGGATTATAAGTAATAAGATCCAAATCCCATGGAGGAAATCATGTCAGAGCTAAAGTTTATGGATTAAAAACAGAAGTCCAAAACCCATGTGTAGGATCCCCACATGGTTTAAGGCTTTGGTGAATCCTTTCTGACCATTCTTTTCTGTTTTTTAATGATCAGTTACTTTCTTCATGTGTAGTGTTCCTAATGTCATCCTGCAACTTGTCTAGTCTTGAGTCATTACTGTTTTATGCATCTAATCTAGTCTTAAGATTGTCTCTACATTCAAGTGGAATATATGCAATATCTTACTTTGGCTCTTATACACTTGTTTCCATTTTTTTCAACTTGTTTCAGCTTGTACTTGCAAATGAGCAATTGATGGGTTCTTCTGCAGTTACTCACTGATCTTATTCAGACTGATGATATTAAACTTTTCCATTGTCTCTTTTCACAGATGAATTTGATTTAATTTCTGTGGACTCCATTCATTGGAAGTCCATGTGTATAGTTTTCATTTATTTTATTGAAAAATGTATTGGTAAAAGAGAAGTCATTGGCCTTGAAAATTTTCATCATGCAATCTTCATGGTCAGGTCCCATACAAAGGTCATACTTTTCAATTACTAATCTTTTTATTTTCAATTTTCACATTCTAATCACCAGTAAGTATCTCTACATCTTTATTGCACATTTGATTAATTTTAGATTTCAAAAGTTGATAAAATCTCCATCTTTGGCATTAGTAGTTGGCATGTCAATTTAAAAAATAGTTGTATAGGGGCTGAGCCCTGGTGGCAAGAGTAGTTGAGTGCGGGACTGCAGCCCGCAGGCTTGGCGGTTCAAATCCAGCGGCGGCTCTCAGGAGCGGCACTGGGTAGCGGTCACGACCACCAGAGGCAGTGATGCCCCCCTAAAAAAACAAAAACAAAAACAAAACAAATCGTTGTATTAACTGGTCTCGCTTGAAGGTGTATAAACATACATGAAGGTCAAGATGGATGACTGGCATGGTGGTTCTATGAGGGTACGGGAGATTGGAGGAGGCAATAAGGATGAGAAAGGGGAGAGGATAGTGTCAATGATTGAATAACCCCATTCGAAGGGATTGAACAACAGAATTGTATGTGAATGGATATATTTGACTAAATGTCAATATAATACCTGCAATATGTCAATAAAACTATTAAAATGTATCCCATTAGTGACAACATTGTACTTCAGGATAGAGCTTCAAAAAATGTTTTAAATGATGAAAGGCTATATTGAGATATGAGGGGGTCTTCAAAAAATATACTTGGGAAAATTTAACTTACCCACAAACTTAAAAAAGCCAAACACCATTTTTATTGTAAATTGGATGAAGGTTTACAGAGCAGATAAGTTATCCAGCTCTATATGACACTCTTCTTATTTCCCCTCAGTGTACATCACATATCCCATCTCCTGTGTTTTACGTTCCTTTTCTTTCTTTCCTAACCGCATGCACTTTGTCCTTGGGTAAATGCTACCCTTTGGATTACTGAATAGTTGATTATTTAACACAGAATAAATTCCATTTAAAGACCTGAAGGGTGAGTAGTGTCATCGTCTTAGGAGTTCCTCTTGTTTCTATTCAACCAGCAAGTCATCCTTTCCAGAGCAGTTGTAATGATAAACAGGTACTCTCGAATTCTTCTGGTCTCAGCATGTACAGACTGACGCTTGTTTGGCCCATTAGTTCAGTAGTCTGACTCGGTGGTTCTCAACCAGAGGGTCATGACCCCTTTTACAGGGGTCATCAAAGACCATATGTATTTTATAAGTGTTTTCAAATGGCCTGAGGAACCAAGACACTGCTCCTCTATCTGTCTTCAGGTGGTTCCACCCATATGCAGATACACCCATATACGAGGACCCAGAGTGAAAACTGTTACCCATGCATGACTATACCATGCTTCAAAATAAAATTTCACTTACTTCTAATTAGAAATAAATATTTCACAATATATAATTACATTCTGCTATTGTGATTAATCACTATGCTTTAAGTATGTTCAATTTGTAACAATGAAAATATATCCTGTATATCAGATATTTACATTATGATTCATGACAGCAGTAAAATGACAGTTATGAAGTAGCAATGAAAATAATTTTATGGTTGGGGGGGTCACCACAACATGAGGAACTGTATTAAAGGGTGGTGAAATTAGGAAGGTCAAGAACCACTGGTCTAGTTGTTTCCACGTGTCTTTTGGTAATCATCATTCTGCTTTCCTCCAAATAGGCAGAGACCAGTGGTTACATCTTAAAAGACCACTCACAGCTTTGAAGACTTGAGTTGATATTTGCCAAAGTAGGATGTAGAATTTTGTTTTTTTTCCACAAACTTTTTAAAAGCTCCTTCATATTACCCACACACTATGACACGTACCTTGTTAGATTACATAACTTAATTGTTGTAAAGATAGCCCTATCAGCTGAGCCCTGGTGGCGCAGTGGTTGTGTGTGGGACTGCAACTCACAGGGTTGAAAGCTCAAATCCAGCAGCAGCTCTCCAGGAGCAGCAAGGCTGGGCTTCCTACTCCCACCAGGGTAGTGATGCAGGGGAAAAAAAGAAAGGAAAAAAGAAAAAGTAAAGATAGCCCTAGGATGGTCAACAGAAAAGTGGGCAAAACATGAAAAAATAATAATTTATAAATTGCCAAGAGTTAATGGGGGACAGAGGGGGGGGAGGGAAAAAGGAGGAGCTGATACCAAGGGCTCAAGCAGAAAGAAAAGTTTTGAAAATGATGGCAACATATGTGCAAATGTGCTTGACACATAGATTTAAATATGAATTGTGAGAAGAGTTGTATTAGCTCCCAATAAAATGATAAAAAGAAAAAAATGATATCCCCAAAGTGTTCAGCTATCACCTCTATCTAATTACCTAACATTTCCCCAATATGAGCTATTAGGAAAATATTGATTCACTAGCAGCAGTATATTAGAACTTGGAAGTTTTTCATGCCTTAGCTCACTTACATGTTACCCTCCTTCTGTGAGTAGAACAGGTTTTCTTACGTTTTATTTTATTATTATTATTTTTATTTTATATTTTTAGGGCATCACTGCCCAGGTGGTGGGAGTAGGAGGCCCAGCCTTTGCCCTTGTGGACCTGGAATTGAACCTCCATCCCAGTGGGCCGCAGTCCCGCACACAACCACTACGCCACCAGGGCTCAGCCCGGTTTTCTTATGTTTTAAATAGGAAGCTGAATTACAGAGGTCACTGGGGCAGTTACTGACAATCACAGACCAGAGATGTTGAGGACCAGCCAGCAAAATTCTATGTCTTCCCAATGGAGGGCCTGTTCAGCTCAGATCTGAGAGCAGGGTCCCTGGTGACAAGGTCAGATACATGACTGGGAACTCATCTCCTCATCCCAACTATGTGGAATAAGGTGCAGGCTGGATTTGAAGGTTGGTAGCAAACGGGAGAGTCTTCTGCTCTCAAGACTAGTAGAAGCGAGAGGAACTCTCTGTCAAGTCAGAATGCCATAGATCAACTGATTTAGCTCTACTTGTTTTGGTTGACAACAGATGAGACAAGGCATACTTGGTTATAAGGTAAGGCCCAGTGAATGGGGGAGCAGAATGGGGGAACAGAACAGCTATGTCTGTTGGGCTGTTCCAACTAACAAGGGTTTGGAAGCTTCTGGAAGATGGACAAAGCCAGAGACTGTATTTTCAGCCCTCAGGTTGGAGTCTATTCTTTGACTTCAGCATCTTGATGCTCCAGCTTCATCTAGTTTCCTGAAAAGAGGAGTCCAGAGTGCACCATTCGTTCTAGCATGACCTTGGCTTAGATTTGTTTAGATCCACATCTTCAAGACCCATGTTTCTTAGTGTTCTCCACTTTGGAACTGGGATACTCAAGTAGTTGTGAGATATAGTATAAGTCATTTCTCTTCCCTGCCTTATGGTGTTATTTGCATCTAGTGAAATGCACAAGCATTTTAAGGACCCAGTTTTATAAATTCTTACAAATATGCTTACCCATGGAGTGCACACTCTCCTTGAAATATAGGACATTGCCTTAGCCTAAAAAATTCCCTGTGGCTGCCTTCAATCTCCCACTGAACCCCAGACAACTTCTGATCTCTGTTGCCATGTAGACTCGTGTCGCCTGTTCTAGCTTCATGATTGTCTTTCCTTGGTGACTAGTAACATGGAGCTTCTTTCAAGTCAATTATTTATCATACTTCTTGGTGACAAGTATGTTCACATCCTCACCCATTTCTCAGAATGGTTTCATTACTATTATGATTGTTATTGTGTTGTAAGACTTCTTTGTATATTTTGAATACAACTCCCTTGCCAAATTATATGTCACATATTTTATTACACTCTATGGCCACAGCTGCATTGATGAAAAGGCATTGATGAAAAAATTCTTCAGGAATTGTCAGGACACCAATTAAAATATTTCAACAAACTGATCGAATACTGGAAACGCTCATCTGCCTTTGCCAAGAAGTTTGTAAGATACCTGCTCGGCCAACTGACTAGACGTTGCCTATTCCTAAGAAAGGTGAAACAACACAATACAGAAATTATTGAATAATATCATTTGGAAGTAAGATTTTACTGAAGCGAATTCAAGAACAGGTGCGGCAGTACATAAATACTGACCCACACAGGTGGAGCTGAGTGCCTTCAGGTCATGCTCACTTAATTCAGGAAGCTGCCTTTCCTGACTCACACAGTTTGAGCTAAATGCCTTCCAACTGAGGCTTACAGCGGAGTGGCATGCCTTGTGGACATTTGTTGACATCCCTGAAAGAACTCTGTCCCTGATGAATGACTATTTCTCACCCGTAATACAATTTAACTTCCCTAATAAACCCTATAGCGATGAATATTGTCTGTGAGTGCTTTGTAGCCTTTATAATAAATATCAGATTCTGTTTTGCAACAAATATTAGAATCTACTTGAAAAAGTAGATAGTAGCTTTGAGACAACTTTCCCTCTTATGCATATGAAAGTTGGACATTGAATCCTAAAGAAGGAAAAAGAGTCTGTGCATTTGAATTAGGATGCCAGTGAAAAACACAGAAAGTACCCTTGCCTTCCAGAAGAACAAAGAAATCTGTCTTGGAAGAAGTACAACCAGAGTGTTCTTTAGAAGTCAAGATGGCAAGTGAGGCTTTGTCTCATGTACTTTGGACATGTTAAGAGAGATCAGTTCCTGGAAAAGGATATCACACTTGGTAGAGGGTCACTGGAAAAGATCCTCAGGTAATTAATTGATTGACACAGTGACTGTAACAGTAGGCTAAACAGAACAGCAATTGAGAGACAGGTGCAAAGCCACGTGTGTTGCACACACGGCTGCTGTGATTTACAACCAACTGAAGGACACCTATCAACAACAGTAACAACAATGTGATTTTCATTTTATTTATTTAATCATGTGCTTCAAAGAATAGGAGTTTTAAAGCTTAAAAAAAGTTCAAAATATTAAGCTTTTTCTTTTTAGTGCTTCTGTGTCCTAAGAAATATTTGTCTGCCCAAGGTTCAAAACTTGTCCCTTATATTTTCTCCCTTAAGCATTATAATAAGCTCTTTGCTTTTACAATTCCTCCTTGAATTGATTTTTGTATGAGTAAAGGTGAGTCAAGCTCTTTTCCTTTTCTTCTAAGAGTAACCAGTTATTCCAGACCCTTTTGTTGAAAGCACTTTTCTTTTTTCCATAGGATTACTTTGGCACTCTGGGGTTTGAATTATGTCTCCCACAAAGACATGCTGGAGCCCTAACCCTTGGGATCCTGTGAGTGTGACCTGGTTTGGAAACAGGAGTTTTTCAGCTATTACCACTTAACATAAAGTCCTGCTGGTGCAGACAGGAACTGGAGGCGTAGGGAATCCAGGGGGGATGATCCCTTTGGGGTCAGTGGGGAGAGTGGTGATTTCGGGAGAGTGGTGATGTCGGGTGGGTTGGAGGGGGAACCGATTATAAGGATCTGCATATAACCTCATCCCTCGGGTACGGGCAACAGGGAAATGGGCTAAGAGAAATATCAGCCAATGTTCAATATAACAAAATAATAATAATGTATAAATTACCAAGGGTTCATGAAGGAGGGGGCAGTGAGGAGGGAATGGAAAAAGGAGGAGCTAATATCAAGGACTTAAGTATATAGAAAATGTCTTGAGAATGATGATGTCAACAAATGTGTTTTACATACAATGGATGTATGTATTTATTCACATTTGCCCAGGTTTATTAGCGGTCTGTCATATTGAGTTGCATTAAATCTTTTATCACCATCTGATCAGATTGGCAAATAACCTGGTTTCTTCCTTGATTTTTATGCTTCCTCATCAAGTTTAACAATAAATAATGTAGTAAGGCTGTTGGTTATTAATTTTTTTTAAGTCATACTGGAGTACAGTGGACTCTAATCCAGTATGAGTAGTGTTTTTATAAAAGAGGAGAAGTGTCTCAGGAGAAAAAAAGAGGGAAGACAGAGGTGGAGATTGGAGCGACATCACTATAAACCAAGGAATGTCTGGGACCACTGGACGCTGGTAATGACAAGAAAGGTTACTCCCTGAGACCTTGCAGATAACAGATCTCTGGTAACACCCTGAACTGAGACCACTAGCCTCTAGAAAAATGTATTTTCTTGTAAGACGGTAAATGTCTTTACAGAAAATAAATGCATTTTCTGTATGGTAACTCTTTGTTGTGGAGCCCTTGGCTATTTGTTAATAATAATAAAGTCTAGACAATAGCAAATGATTCGCTCTTATTAGAGTAGAATCTTCCTAGACCTACACAGCTCCAGATTGAGCTCACACACTTGCATTGTAAGGTGCTTCCTTGCTTGGAGAGAAAGACCCAGACTTTGGTGAGCAGACACGGAATCTCTGAATCCTGCTATCAATGTCCAGCCACCCAATGGAAATGGGGAAGATGGGTCGCAAATGCTGCTGTGGAGTTTAATGTGCAGGTTTTCTATCAATCTTTGTCATTGAATCAGTGCTTGCTTTGACTTCTTCTGCTTAACTGTCCACCATCATTGTGAAAGGTGACAACGCTGAGACCTCTCCAAGGTTTGTGTCCAGGTCACCGAGGACACATGGCCATGCTGCCCTTTATTTTGCAAGAGAAGGTGGGGCTGCTGTCTTCCGTTTCTGACACGCACAGGGTCCGATGGTACACGCTCTCGAGTTGACCCTGGCTCACAGCGATCCAGCATGTGTTGGAGTAGAACTCCGCTTTGCGGAGTTTCCGATGACTGAGTTTTTTAAAATGAGATCATTGGGTCGTTCTTCCAAGGGGCCTTTATGATAAAGTGACCAGATTTTCAGCGGGACACCATTGACCGGGAGGTGGGGGGTGGGGGTGTTCTTGATTAAAAATTAGGTCTATATGAAGCAACAAAAATGTTCATAGAATGCAAAAATAGTATTGTGATATATTTAATTTTACAATGC
>PVJH01026190.1:0-20679 GCA_004026705.1 Nesogale talazaci | reverse complement strand
AGGGGGCTCAAGCAGGGGAGCTGGGCGGCGGCTGAGGGGCTGGCCGTGTGCACGCAGTCTTTCAGAAGAAGCTGGAGCCGGCCTACCAGGTGAGCAAGGGCCACAAGATCCGGCTGGCCGTGGAGCTGGCCGACCCCGACGCCGAGGTCAAGTGGCTGAAGAACGGGCAGGAGATCCAGATGAGTGGCAGGTGAGGGCATGGGGTGCTGTGAGTGGGTGGAGGGGCCCGGGGGAGAGGCAGTCCGTGTCCCTCACCTGCCACTCATCGCCCCCTCCCATCCTCTCTGGATATGGCTAACCTTCCTATTGTCCTCTTCCTCTGGTCCGCACCTGCCCCTCTCCCTGTGCCTCGCCCGGGACATCCCAATGACACCTTCTGGTCCACAGCAAGTAAGTGCCGGTTCCCAGGAGGCTGGGGCGGAAGGTGTCCCAAGTGGGGAGGGGGTTTGAGGGGGGCATGCCCGCCCAGGAGGCGAGTCCCTGGCTCTCCGTCCACCCCCCGCCAGGTACATCTTTGAGGCGGTGGGCAACAAGCGCACCCTGACCATCAGCCAGTGCTCGCTGGCCGACGACGCGGCCTACCAGTGCGTGGTGGGCGGTGAAAAGTGCAGCACGGAGCTGTTTGTCAAAGGTGGGGACCCCGGGAAGGGGGGCCGTGGGGGCCACCAAGGATCGGGGCCCAACCAGCGCCCCCCCCCTGCCTCCGCAGAGCTCCCGGTCTTGATCACACGCCCGCTGGAGGACCAGCTGGTGATGGTGGGGCAGCGGGTGGAGTTTGAGTGCGAGGTGTCAGAGGAGGGGGCCCAGGTCAAGTGGTGAGTGTCAGGGGCGGGGGCGGGCGGGGGGTGGCCGAGAGAGGCCCCGCCAGCACCTGCTGCCCCCCACCTCCGCTGGCTCTCGAAGGCTGAAGGACGGGGTGGAGCTGACCCGGGAGGAGACCTTCAAATACCGGTTCAAGAAGGACGGGCGCAGGCACCACCTGATCATCAACGAGGCGACGCTGGAGGACGCGGGGCACTACGCACTGCGCACCAGCGGGGGCCAGGCGCTGGCCGAGCTCATCGTGCAGGGTGAGGCCTGGGCACGGAGTGGTTTCTCCCACGGTGCGGGGAGGGCCGAGCCCCCTGGCTGTCCTCGAGGGGGGCTGTCTGTCCCCATGTGTATGGAGAGGGGGGCCTGTCTGTCCCGTGTATGCCTGCTCCTGGCCCTGACCTGCTCTTCTTTTCATCCCTGCACGGACATGGGCTCCTGAGGGTCACAAACAAAACCCTCTTGGCAAAGAAACCCAGCAAGTCCAAGCCAAACCCCCTGCCCCTCCCCCCTCCCACTGACTCCCACACTTCCCGGTCCTCTCTGAGTCAGCCTGTAGAGCAACCCCCATCTAAAGTCTCAGAGTCGGCGAGGCTTTCAGAGTACACAGCCTCCCCTGTCTTCCACTGGGCAGCTGTTGGGTTTGAACTATGGACCCTGGAGTTAGCAGGTTAATACTTCCCCCACAGTGCCACCAGGGCTCCTTTTCCACTGACTCCAGTCTGGCCCGCGGTGAACCTCTTTAGGGTTTCCGAGGCTGTCAATCTTTACGGGAACAGGATAGCCTCATAGTTCTCTCTCGGAGAGGTTGTTGGTCTTGAACCCACGACCTTGTAGTCCAATGCTTACCAGGAGGACATAATTCAACTCCTCCCTGCGCAGCCGCATCGAGGGATCAGGAAGACCAGATTCAAGGTCCCGGTGACCTTGGCCGGTCCCTTTGCCACCTCGGACCGCCTCCCTCACCTCTAGCTTGGGCACGCCCAGGTGACCACCCCAGAGGGTGTGGCGAGCTCCCTCCCTCAGCGCAGCACCACCTCAGACACTCACCCCCCTCACACCCCCGCCCGAGCTCACCGGCTGTGCACTGCCCCCAGAAAAGAAACTGGAGGTGTACCAGAGCATCGCGGATCTGACGGTGAGCGCCAAGGACCAAGCTGTGTTCAAGTGCGAGGTGTCGGACGAGAACGTGCGGGGCGTGTGGTTGAAGAACGGCCGGGAGCTGGTGCCCGACAGCCGCATCAAGGTGTCCCACATTGGGCGGTGAGTGCAGAGAGGGAGGGACACCGACAGACTGACAGATGGGCAGAGAGAGGCAGACAGGCAGAAGCACAGAGGTGGGCTAGAGGGACCAAGGGAGAAACCAGCAGATGTAGGGGAGGAGACAGGAAGGGCAGGGACAAACTGACTGAGAGGAGAGAGGCGGACACACAGAGGCTGAGTGAGGGAGAAACAGGGAAGCACAGAGACAGAGTGACAGAAAGAGAGGCAGACACACAGACAGAGACTGAGGGAGAAAGACAGTAGGGTGGGGAGACAGAGGCAGAGACAGGCAGACGAAAAGAGGCAGACTCACGGACAGATGGAGACAGGAAGAGGGAATGTTCTAAGAGACAGAAGCAGACAGAGGAGATGGACACACAGATGGGGACCCCAGCGCCTCCCCTTCCTCCCCCCCCCCCCCCCCCCCCCCCCCCCCCCCCCCCCCCCCCCCAGCTCCTGAGAGCCTTGGCCAGCTCCCGCCCACTCTCTTACTCATCACTGGGCTCCGTGCTGGGACCAGGCTCCCAGAGATTAGCAAGGACCAGCCGATGCCCAAGAGTCCAGAGGCCTGTCCCCCTCCCTTCACCTCCCCCTGAGCACACGGGCAGGAAAAATAATCAATGAAGGCCACCTTGAACTTGAACACCAAGGCGCTGGGAAGATGAGGCCAGAGATCGGGGTGGGGGCCTGCTGGATGAGTGGTCCGTGGATCCCCTAAGCCACCGTGGTCCGCAGGGTCCACAAGCTGACCATTGATGACGTCACGCCCGCAGACGAGGCCGACTACAGCTTTGTGCCCGAGGGCTTCGCCTGCAACTTGTCAGCCAAACTCCATTTCATGGGTGAGCGGTGGGGAAGATTGGGGGGGGGGGGGGGGCAGGAGCCCCTTGCTGGCCCCTTCTTGGCTCTGGTCCCACTCGTTCTTCCTTCTCTTGCAGAGGTCAAGATTGACTTCGTGCCCAGGCAGGGTGAGTTTCAGGGGCCCTGCGTCCCTGCACCCCCACTCGACCCATGTCTCCTGCGTGGGTCTGGGGATCCTGAGACCGACCCCAGCCTGGCCGTTCGGCAGACTGCAGGCCGCCCGTTTCTCTCTCAAACGGGGGTCCTGATAGCCAGGGCTTGACTCAGGATGCTTCCAAGTGTAGGACCAGACTCTAAAGGTTTGCTTTACCTCCTGGGACTGAGAGAGCAAACCTGTGCGTTCAAGGCTCTGAAAAATCCCGCTGTAAGGAATTGTGGGACCCCCTGCCCACCGTGTCAACCGACTAATTTGGCCACAAAAACCCTTCTTTCTTTCCTCCTGACAAGATGTGGGTGCTCCCTCAAAGACGGCTGGACAAAGGTCCCAGGGGACTGTCACTCGACTTATGTTCTGGAGACACAAGAGTGTCCATGCCCAGGCCCTACGTGAGGCGGGCCAGACCTGTGCGTTCTCCTGCGTGTGAACTGCACCCCAAGGACACGGATGGAAATGACAACCAGGCCCTCCCAGTGCCTTGTGCTTCTTCCAGAGTCCCCCATCATGGACCCTTTCTCCTCCCCAGAGCCCCCCAAGATCCACCTGGACTGCCCGGGCCGCACGTCGGACACCATTGTTGTCGTGGCGGGAAACAAGCTCCGTCTCGACGTGCCCATCTCGGGGGACCCCGCGCCCACTGTCATCTGGCAGAAGAGCGCACAGGTAGGTACTGAGGGCCCCCTTCCACTCTGTGAAGTAGGTTTGTGGGACTACTGAGGGGGGCTGAGGGGGGAGGCAGCTCCATATCCTCCCCTCCCCCCACTCCATCTGGTCACCCCCAGGGAGCGCAGAAGTTCAGCTGGCCTGGAAGCTAGGGACAGGGGCTAGGGGAAGGGGCCCAACGCCATCAGGCAGGGCCTCCATCCAGGCTGGGTCAGCCCCTCTCCCCAATTTGCCCCTCCTGCTCTGTTCTCAGGGGAGCACCGCTCTGGCGGGCCCGGCCTCTGATGGCCTACAGGACGCAGGAGCCAACGAAGAGTGGGTGTTTGACAAGAAGGTGAGTGAGCCTGACGTGCACATGTGTTCCTCAAAGTCTCCTTGGAGATGCTTACCCCTGGGAGGTGCCTGGGGAGGTGGGGGAGAGTCACACCTGGCCGAGCAGGGGCTCCAGAGGCTCCTCTCACACCTCAGTCAGGTGCATGGCATGTGGCCAAGCCCCAGACACTGCCAGGGGGCTGCTACGATGCCCAGCCACCCACCCTTCCTCCTGAGTTGACGAGTGAGGCTGGCGTCCGCAGGCTCGTCCCCCTGCCAGCAGAGCACTGCTGTGAGGCTGCCTTATTCCCATTTGACAGAGGGGGTACAGGTCCTGAAAGACTAGGTGGGTGGCCCTGCTTCATGGTGAAGCTGGCGAGAATGTCTGAGACCCTTGTCTCGGTGCCCTACACACGGCAGCTGCTGAGTACATGCGCCTGAAACCGCTGTCTTCCCTGAAGAACTTCCACACAGATTGCTTGTGAGCCCCTCCCGGAGCCTGGATGAAGTGCTGTGGCACAGGCTGCAGGGGCCTCTGGGTTCTGGCGTGGGCCCTGACTCCCCAGCTTCCCGCTGCCCACAGCTGCTGTGTGAGACGGAGGGCCGGGTCCGCGTGGAGACCACCAAGGACCGCAGCATCTTCACGCTGGAGGGGGCGGAGAAGGAAGACGAGGGCGTCTACACGGTGACAGTGAAGAATCCTGTGGGCGAAGACCAGGTCAACCTCACAGTCAAGGTCATCGGTGAGGCTGGCCAGGGAAGGCTGTGTGCTCCTCCCTCCAGCCCGTGGTCAGTCAACAAGCATCCCGGGACGCTACTTGGAGGCTGGCAGGGAACAGGACCAGACCGCCATCTGTCTTTATAAAGGGAGCTAGACCCTTGCAGGATCGGTGCTGTTGGATGAGTGAGCTTGGGCCCTGGGGGGGAGCAGCCCGGAGGAGACAGTACCTGCGACACTGTGGGTCTGTGGAAGGGCTTGGGGTGTGGAGAGTGAATGAAGGACTGCAGTGTGACCTGGGGGCGGAGCTCAGAGAAGGGGTACATAGGCCAGTGAATAGGGGCCACAGTAGGTTGATAAGGTCCCAGGTGGTGCAATAAACACTTGACTGTTAACTGAAAAGTTCAAACCCACCAGACCAGCCACAGTGGGGGGGAAAGGCCTAGTGGCCTCCCTCCTCCACCAAGATTCCCATACAAACCCAATTCTGACGCAGCCACCCGGGGGTTTCCGAGACTGGAAATCTTTACAGGAGCGGGTGGTCTCATCTTTCTTCCCCCTCCCGTCTGCCTGCCACCCCACCCCAGGGGCTGGCTGGAGGGTCGGAATTGCGGACCTTGCAATTAAGCCCCCCAAGTCTAGCCCACTGCGCCCCGCAGGGCTCTGACAGATCACAGCGTGGGGCGGTTCCACTGTCCGCCACGTGGCGTCGCTGTGGGTGCGAGGGTGCCTCCAGCTACAGGGGGTGGGTGGTGACAGAACTGCCTTCTAGAAAGATGGCTTTGGAGGATGGGAGGGGCGGGCTGGTCAGCGGCCCGCAGGGCTGACGCGCCCCTCTCCCGCCCCCCCTCCCCCCCCGCAGATGTGCCGGATGCCCCCGCAGCGCCCAAGATCAGCAACGTGGGCGAGGACTCCTGCACGGTGCACTGGGAGCCGCCTGCCTACGACGGCGGGCAGCCCGTCCTGGGTGCGGGCCACGGCGCGGGGTGGGGGCGGAGAGGGGGTGCAGGGCCGCGGTGGGGTGCCGGACCCCCAAACACAGGGCCCGCCTCCGCCCCACCAGGCTACATCCTGGAGCGCAAGAAGAAGAAGAGCTACCGCTGGATGCGGCTCAACTTCGACTTGCTGCGCGACCTGCGCCTGGAGGCGCGGCGGATGATCGAGGGCGTGGCCTACGAGATGCGCGTCTACGCCGTCAACGCCGTGGGCATGTCCAGGCCCAGCCCCGCCTCCAAGCCCTTCATGCCCATTGGTGAGGCCGCCCCGCGGGGCCCCGCGCGCGTCCAATGGCGGCCGCCGCCGCCGCTCAGGGGGCGGTCCCCACACCGCCCCGCCTCTGTCAGGTTCCCAGGTCTCTTCATTAGCACCGACGGCTCGCTGCCATCGAGTCGACCGACCCCCGTGCGTCTCCCAGACTGTAGCTCTGTAGGGGAATATAGAAAGTCCCGGCTTTCTCCTGCAGAGCGGCCGGTGGTTTGGGATTGTGGACCCGCTGTGCCACCAGGGCAGGAGGGTCAGAGGGGTGAACGGGGTCAAGGGCCCCCCGTAGTGGTTCCGAGCCCTGGCAGACAGATACTCTGTCTTTCAAGCCACAACTCCCCGCATGGACAAAGTGTGGATAATTAATGGCGGGCTCTGCGGAGTGGAAGGCCACACAGCAGGGGCTGGACAAAAATTCCGTGTCCCCTGCTCTCTCCTCCCTCCGGCGCCGGGTTTGCAATGGATGGGATGGGCGAGGGTCCGGGGTGTCTGGCCCAGCCCCATGGCAGGACTGCTTGGGGTCATAGTCTTTCCCTTCGAGACTTGGCTTCCAACCTGTGTGGTGGGCTAGCAGGGTGGAACAGACCGATTGGGAGTCTGCCTCCAGCCGCCCCAGATAAAAGCACAGTTTGGGGGAATGGCAGGAAGTGGGCTGTACCTTTGGGATTAGAGGACCCCCCCAACTCCTTTTCAGGGACCGCCTTCCTGGAACCTCGGCTCTCAGTCTAGTCCATAACCACACATACACAAACCAAACTCACTGCCATTCAGCCATTTCTGACTCAGGGTAGAACTGCCCCTGAGGGTGTCTGAGACTGAACGCTTACAGGCGTGGCACGCTTCATCTTCCCCCTCTGGAGCAGCTGGTGGTTTGAACTGCTGACACAGGCCACCAGCTTTCGCTCTTCATCACGCGCTTGGTGCCTGAAAACACTCAGGAGTTGGTAGCGCAGTGCTTCCCAAAGTTGGCAATACCGTCCCCTGTGGGTGCGGTGGCTGCAAAAACACATTCCTACACTTTATCCTGGCACAGTTTTTCATTCCCAGGGAGGGTGCTGAGTTTTTGTTTTTCTGAAAAGGGGAGGTGGGTAGGCCACATACGCTGAGGAACCCATGCTTTAGCTGTCTCTGGCAATCGCAAGAGTAGGTTGTCTTCCACCCATAGAGGAGACTCGCCTTCTCGTGTGTGTGTGTGGTTTCTTGCTATGTAAACCCACTGTTGCTGAACCAACTTGAACACGCAGCCACCCTCTAGGACAGACAAGAATACTTCTCGGCCTCTGCAGAACGATAAGCCTCTACCGGCGGCAGACAGCCCCATCTTTCTCCCCCTCTGCTTAACCCAGTGCTCCACCATGGCTCAGGGGTTTGTGTTATGTTAAGAGCTTTCGTTCACTCTGAAGGAGCCCTGGTGGCACAGCAGGCTGCAAACTGCAAGGCCAGCTCAAAACCACAGCTGCTCCTCGAAAGGATGGGGCTTTCTGTGCTGGTCAGGACTCAGAAGCCCCAGGGAGCGGGTCCCCTCTGCCCTACAGGGATGGACTCAGTCGGGATGGACTCAGAGTCAGGAGGTTTTACTTGTGTGTGTGGGGGGGGAATCACCATTGTTGATTTTGCCCATTATTATTGTGACTTAGATGGTGTGTGTGTGTGTGTGTGTGCGTGTGATTCTGCTTATCCGACCCAGAGAGGTGCCTCTGAATGACGTGAAGGGGTTCTCTAAAGTGTTAAGTCAACGGGAGTGAAGTTCCGTGGGACCAGTGGGAGGTTGAGGGTCTTAGGGACTCCTTGGCTTCCTCCAGGTGCTGGCTCCCTCAGCCCCCTCTCGGGTCTCCCCTCTGCGCAGCACCCCCCAGTGAACCCACCCACCTGGCTGTGGAGGATGTGTCCGATACCACGGTCTCTCTCAAGTGGCGGCCCCCAGAGCGCGTGGGAGCAGGCGGCCTGGACGGCTACAGCGTGGAGTACTGCCAAGAGGGCTGTGAGTGCCCCTGCCCGGGGCCTGGGCACTGCCCCTCGGCCTCCCAGCCCAGGCCCCTGCTACCCTCTGGGCCTTCTGTCCTCAGCAGAGGCCCCAGCCAGCCATCAGCGTGTAGGCAGTGGGCGGCATGTTGCTGATGACACGGTCTCAGCCTTGCTTCCCCGTCCCCCAGGCTCCGAGTGGGTGGCTGCCCTGCAGGGGCTGACCGAGCGGACAGCCATGCTGGTGAAGGACCTGCCCACAGGGGCCAGGCTGCTCTTCCGAGTGCGGGCTCACAACGTGGCTGGCCCCGGGGGACCCGTCACCACCAAGGAGCCTGTGACGGTGCAGGAGATACTGCGTGAGTACCTCGGGCTGCTGGTCTCCCTCCCGAGACCTGGCCATGTCCAGTCACAGGGCCTGTCATTGAGACTCGAGCCCTCGTGGTGGGTCCCCTGCCAGAGGAAAGGTCGGGGTGCTGGACAGGTGCGGGGGGTGTGTGTGTCTCCTCTGCACCCCAGCACCTCAGAGCTCTGTGTTATGGAAGCCAGACTCATGAAGGTGGTGAAGGCAAGTCAGCTGAGGCCAGGCCGCGTGTGCAGTCGGGAGCCTTCGTTGGAAAGGTCTTCTTTAAACTGCCTGCAGTTCCAGAAGTGCGCCAAGGGGCATTGCAAAGCGAGGTTTTCCCGAGGAGTGAAGGGGGGTGGGGCCACGGTTGATGACAGACCCTGATTGCAGGAGTACATGCTCCTGGAGGTGGGGGTGGGACTTCAGGGCATTCCTTGGGACGTCATCACAGGTCTTTCCCGAGTCACAAGATGTGAAGGTTGTCCCGGACACACGTGTGCCTGGCATCAGCGTGCAGGACATTTCCGCAAAGACCCTCAAGTGTGGGTTCCTTTCACATCTGGGCCACACCACCAAGAAAGCTTGTTTTAAGGTCAGCTTGTTTAAAGGTCACTGAGGATTAGGGACAGGGGTGGGTTACTCAATCATCAAGGTAAGAACGGGCTTACCTTGCTTGAGTCATTTCACCTGGCTTTCACCACCACGCTGTGGTTGCAAGAAAGCAAACATACACGTGCGACCGCTCACCACAGATCAGTAAGTCCACACCAGGAAGCTTGTCCGGGCCAAGGGCTGTGCTTTTGAAAGGAGGCTTTGATTCTGTAGGACGGTGCTGAGGGTTTGAGACAGTTGCCAGCCAGAGCTGGTAAGCAGAAGCCAGTCCGTGCTTGCCCTGCTTTCCGGGCACCCTGACTCTGAGTAGGGAAGGTGTAACGAACTCACAGCGGAGCCTGGGCTGATGCCAACCCTCCAGGTAGAGGCAGGTCCCAGCTACAGACCTCAACTACCCACAGATGGAGTCTCCCGAGTTTCTGTTCTCAGGCAGCAGTGAGGCCACCTGGGGTCACACTGGCCTGTCCCAGAGCAGCTTCCTGGTCCGATGAAGGGACTGGGTTCCAGACAGATTGTCACCGTTGGAGACAGGCAACTGCCACTGTGGCATCATTGATGCCCCCTCTGAGCTCTTAACTCATGCGGCAGTGTGGTGCGGTTCAGGGGCCACCGAGAACTGTTAATGTTTGCACAGGGTGGGCTTGAGTAACTGAATGGAGGGAAGTTAAAAAAAGGGGGGGGGGGAATGCAGACAGCTCCTGTCTCAGCCGCAGACCCTGGAGCCCTGCCGGACAAAAGTTGATGGGGGTGTGGGAGGGGCTCCCACAAGACCCAGGCTGAGTGCATCCCCTTATCGGCAGAACGGCCACGGTTCCAGCTGCCCAGGCACCTGCGTCAGACCATCCAGAAGAAGGTCGGGGAGCCCGTGAACCTGCTCATTCCTTTCCAGGTGTGCAGGCCCCTCCCTGCCCCCAGAAGGGCTGGATCTCCACAGGATGGGCTGGCGGAACCCAGAGCCCTCCTGCACAGCCCTCCAAGGCCAGGACCAGGGTTGAGCTGCGTGGGAATGCTACCCCTGAGACCCCTAGTTCAAACCCACGGGGCTACTGCTCGGGAGAACCAGGCAGCTGGCTCCCACCAAGCCCCCCAGCCTCGGAAAGCACAGGTCCCTCCGAGTGGGAATGGCAGTGCGCTTTGTCTTCGCTCAGGGCAAGCCCCGGCCGCAGGTCGCCTGGACCAAAGAGGGGCAGCCGCTGGCAGGCGAGGAGGTGAGCATCCGCAACAGCCCCACAGACACCATCTTGTTCATCCGCTCGGCCCGCCGCGCGCACTCGGGCACCTACCAGGTGTCGGTGCGCATCGAGAACATGGAGGACAAGGCCACGCTGCTTCTGCAGATCGTCGGTGGGTGACCCCGGGCCTCCCGTTCCCAAAACGGTGTTCCAGGGCCCTGGGGGCGGGGCGTGGAGGGGGCGTGGCCCCGCAGAAGGTGGTGACCAGGGAGCGCTCAGATTCAGGCCAGGGGGTCTCCCGCAGACAAGCCAAGCCCCCCCCAGGGCATCCGCGTGACCGAGGCCTGGGGTTTCAACGTGGCCCTGGAGTGGAAGCCGCCCCAGGACGACGGCAACACGGAGATCTGGGGCTACACGGTGCAGAAGGCCGACAAGAAGACCATGGTGAGGCGGCCCCACGGGCCTCAGCGCCCCCCCACCCACCCAGTGCCCTCCAGCAGCGGGGCGGGGAGCCCTCCGCAGGCCAGAAGCCCGAATCCGACGCCCCCCGCCCGCCTGCAGGAGTGGTTCACGGTGCTGGAGCACTACCGCCGCACGCACTGCGTGGTGCCCGAGCTCATCGTGGGCAACGGCTACTTCTTCCGAGTCTTCAGCCACAACATGGTGGGGCCCAGCGACGCGGCCGCCACCACCAAGGAGCCCGTCTTCATCCCCAGACCAGGTGCCGCAGTCCACAGCCGCGTACAGGGTGGGCCGGGGTGGGGGCCGCCCCCTGGTACTAAGTCCCGCCCGCCACAGGCATCACCTATCAGCCTCCTGTCTACAAGGCCCTGGACTTCTCCGAGGCGCCCAGCTTCACGAAGCCCCTGGTGAACCGCTCGGTCATCGCCGGCTACAATGCCGTCCTCTGCTGCGCCGTGCGGGGTAGCCCCAAGGTAGGGAATCTCCAGCCCCGTGCCAGGGTCCCCAGGCGCCCCTCCTCCCCCCCAACCACCACCACCACCAGCAGGTCCTGGCCCTGTTCTCATCCTTGGAGCTCAGGGGGTGGGGGTGGGGGGCACCACGAGAGATGTTGGGGGGGGGCACATAGTGTGCTCCTAGCCTGAGATGGCACCTCTCTGTCTGCCCTCCAGCCCAAGATTTCCTGGCTCAAGAATGGCCTGGACCTGGGTGAGAATGCCCGCTTCCGAATGATCTGCAAACAGGGCGTGCTGACCCTGGAGATCCGGAAGCCCTGTCCCTTTGACGGGGGTGTCTACGTCTGCAGGGCCACCAACCTGCAAGGCGAGGCACAGAGCGAGTGCCGCCTGGAGGTGCGAGGTGAGGAAGCCCTGGGGGGGGGGCCACAGGGCACCCCAATGCCCTGCCAACAGCAGAGCCCTGGGAGGCCTGGGTCAGGGGGTGGCTACTGGAAGGCTGTGGGGCTGGCTCAGGGCAGGCAGGGATGGCACACGGTGCATGGCCCTCTCTCCTACAGTGCCCCAGTGACCAGGAGACGCTGTGCCCGGTGGTGGCTAGGTAGGTCCTCCAGGGAGACACCTGGACGGAAGGAAGTGAGGGCAGTAGGTGGCTCCTGGAGGGTCAGGTCCCCCCTAGGCCGTCACACTCATGAGGAAACCTGTGTCCCAGGTGCGACCGAGCGCCGACCCTGCAAGCCGGGAGCCCGGGGAGCCGGAGACGTCATCTTCTGTTCTGTTTTGTTGGGGGGGGTGGGGGGGGCACCAATGATGAAGAGTTGGCACTCGGGGGTGTATGTGGCGGACTGGCCTCTCCCAGCTTCTGTGAGGCTCTCCTCTCAGATTTCTGGGGGAAAGGAGGGTGGGCCCGGGAAATGGCGGGGGCACAGGGCCCATCAGATTCTTCCCCTCCCACGCCCCCCACCCCCCCACGTGTGTCAGGGTAATAAAGCGTCACGCCTTCCACGATCTCGGCACTCTTGGAGAAGTATTCTCAGCACTGGTGCTGGTTCTTCCCAACTGCACCTGCTTCAACTGCTCCCGGCCTTCAGCAGTGAAGATGCATGGGGGGCGGGGAACACACACCTTCCCTTAGTCCACGGGGTGAACGTCTGCTAAGCTGTCCATCTCCAAAATCAGGACCTCCTCTGCTCCTCCCGCCTCCACGAGGGGCCCGTCATCAGCGAGGTTGCTTTCGGCTCTTTCCTGCCCAGCAAGTGCCAGGTGATTCCAAGGCAGAGAAAATAAGCCCCACCAAGACGGAGCTGCCTAACCCAGGGCACTCCAGCCCCTGCCATGGCTCTCTCAGGCAGTGCCAGGGCCTTGTCTGCCCGTACTGGTGGCAGTGGTCCCTCTAGTGGCCACTTCACAGAACACCAGGCCTCAGCAGGGCCCAAGGTGTGTCTGGGAGCCACAGACCCCACTTCCCTCATCCCCCCCCCCCCCCCCCCCCCCCCCCCCCCCACCGGGGCCTTACTCAGGCCGAGGCCGAGGGACAGCGTCATTTAACACCAGGCAGTCAGGGGTCCGTCTGAGAGGGGAGAACATTTATTTCACAGTCACACAGCTGTACACTTTCTATAAATAACGTGGAGCAGGGATATTTACAATCAGCTCGTGCCCGTCCCCAGGCCGCAACTCCCTTCTGGCACCTGGTGCCAGGAGGGCCTGCAGATAAAGGTGTGGGGGTCAAGCTGGCACCTCTCCTCCCCCGCCCCATTCTGGGTCAAGCAGCCGGGGGGGGGGGGGTCCCCTGGGGCTGTCAGCCCAAGCACACGGCACTCATGCGGGTGGGGGCGGGGCAGACTCTGGGCAGAACCCGCAGAAAAGCCGCCCCTCAACACTGCCCTCCTGCGGTGGGGAACTGGCTTAAGGAAGCAGGGTGGTGGGTCACTCTTCTCTAGCTAGCCCTGACTATCCTTCCCATCGCTGCCCACCTCAAGAGGGCAGGCCGCCGGCTGGTCTCTCACCCGCCCCACTGAGGCCACAGAGCCAGGCTGCACGTCGGAGCTTACAACACCAAGAACGCCGATGAGAAAACAACACAAGGGCACCCAACAGTGGACTCACACCGGCCGGCACACAAAGTTCTTAGAAGCCACGGGCACACGCACACACAAAAACACCCACACACTCTTGTGCCCCGAGCAGGCAGGAGGAGGAGGGCTTAGGGCGATGGACGCCTGGGAGACGCAGGGCTGCGAACGAGCTCCGCCCTGAGAGGCACCTGCGGCCACACGCCCTCCACCCTCGGCCACAGTAGCCCTGGGTGTGGGACCAGCGGGAGGTGAGCGGACAAGGGGTGGCGGGGGCTGGGCAGCGGGGTCGTCCCTCTCGGTCAGCTGGAGACGGGCCGGGGCGGGGTGCGGAGGTCTTCCTCGCTGCTTCGGACCGCAGCCACGTACGAGAAGAGACACAACACGGAGTAGCAGATCTCGTGGGCCTAGAGAGGGGAGAGTGACGGGGAGGTCACCCCCGCGGACACGGCTTTTACCTGGCTCTGGCCTCGGCTCGGAGTCCAGGCTGGACTCTCAAGCTCCCCGGACCCCCGCGCTGGCGCAGGCTGGCCTGTCGGGTGCGGCGCGGCGTGGCGGTGGGGGCGGCAGCAAACTCACCATCGGCGTCTTGTACTTGTGGCTCACCACTTCTTTAATTTCAGGAACTAAAACCGGACAGGCGAGAGACAAAACAGAAAGTTCAAAACTGAGAGCGGCAGTGCCGTGCTTCCTCAGGCGGCAGCGCCTGGCTCCAGAGTCCCCCGACCCTGTGGACTGTGGCGGTGGCCATGGCAGCTGAGGCCAGCACTGGGCAGAGGTCACTGGGGGGGGGGTCTGTCCAGAGCCTGCTGGGTGCCAGGACCCTGCCCCCTCTGAGACCTGCCAGGGCTCCCCATTCAGTGGCAAAGATTCTATTGCTTTGCCCGCAGCACTTCTCACCAGACTGGGCTCTGCTACTGCCCAGGACTCCTGGGGAGCTGCAGGGGGCACCCCCAGGCTTTGGGCTCACGCCGGTGCCTGCGCTTACTGAGGTGCCTGTGAGTTTCCTGCATGACACACTGCCTCTCCACCCCAGCGCCCTGCCCTGAGGAGACCACGTGACATGCCACTATGGCCGTGAGCGTCCTTCCCAAGTGGTGGGGGCAGCCTGCCGTGTGAGGGGGAGCGTCATGGGGCTTGGGAGCAGGCGCACGGGGGCGGGGGGGGGGCAGAAGAGAAGGCGGGGAGGTGATGGGAGCGCCAGGCAAAGTACACACACGTCCGCAGCCTGGAATGCAAGGCTAAGAGTCGCCTAGGCCCCAGCCATGCAGGGGTCTGCCTGGCCAGGGGAAGGAGGCAGGCCCGCAGGCTCGGCGGCCTGAGAGCCTGGAGCACGAGGCCCTGGTGAGCGCTGGAGCCAGAAGGGGAGGAGAAATGGCCGCACCTTGGGAGGTCCAATTCTGGGGACCAGGGCTCCCGGGGAACAGTCATCAGGGCAGCGCGAGAAGGCCCACATCCCGCTCCCCGGTGTGAAGAGCACCCCCAGTCCCCTCGGGAGGTGCAGGAGCCAGAGTGCGCAGCGAACCACTGAGCCAGCGCGGGGGCAGGAAGAGGGCAGAGCGAACCAAGACCCTAACAGCGAGGGAGGGAGGGAGCCCGCCCCCCCCCAGCACAGGCCCCCCCCCCCCCAGGGTGGGGGGAGGCAGCGGGAGCCGAGATCACAGTTACCTGCTGGAGAAGGAAGGTTTTCGCAGCAATGACGAGGGGCGCGCAAGAACGAAGCACAAACAGCAGAACTCAAAGCCCCGGGGCCAGAACCCTACACCACCCAGCTATCGAGGATGCCACACCTGACTCCTGACCCTGAGGCCCATGGGGGGCCCCATCTCCAGCGCGGCGGTGGGGGGTGGGGGGGCACTGGGCCGCTAGAGGGATCGCAGCAGGCGACGTGTACACAGCCGAGCTTGGGGATGGCCAGTCTGCTCTGCCCCAGAACTTTCTGACCACCGGCCAGCCAAGCAAGGGCGGGTGGCTGAGGGCGCTGGGCCCCTGGGGGGCCACGGCACGCTCCCAACCCGTCTACCACTCTCCTCGCTGAGCAGAGCCACGCCCAGCGGCGTGCTTCCTCCCTGTCCCCGGGCCTCCTCTGGAGCGCCTGGGTTTGAGCGCTGCCGAGTGGTCCAGACCTAAGAGCAAAATAGTGTAATTACCAAATTCCTCCAGGACAAAGACGCCTCGAACTGTATTGCACTTTTTAATGTGATTCAGCTCTATGAAAACCTGTAAGAGAGGGGGGGGGAGGGAGGGGTAAGGCCCAGAGGCGACACCCCGGCCCACAAAGCCCGCTCCCCCACACCGGCCCGGCTACAGCCCCGCCCCGGCACGCAAGGAAACCTAGCCCCCAGGGAGGACGGAAGAATCCACACACACAGGACTCAGAAGCGCTGAGAAGAGAAGTCAGCAGAAAAGGAGTGTACCTTCCGCTCCTGGCCGGAGGAGAAAGCGTGGGAGAGAAATGTAGGCGTTAGTCTGCATGGCCAAGCCCAGCCCGCCCGTGTGCCCTCTGCCCTGGGCAGCGCTCGCAGGGGGTGGGGGTATGACACTGTGCCCGGGGTGCGCCCTCAGCCCCGCAGGTCTCCACCCTTCCATGCATCCTCCTCCGGCCCAGAGGGCTGGCACGGCGCCAAGTGGCCCTCAGCCTGTCCCGGGTGGGAGGTGTTGGTGTCCTCCTCGGTCGCGCTCCGGGAGCTCCCGGGAAGGGTGTGGCGGTGACAGTAACAGCAGCGGAGTGTGACAGGAGTCTGCTTCTAACCCTGACACCTACATGGCCCGCAGCCGGCGACCCGCCCCCGTCACGGAGCACAAGCTGCCCACCGAGAACTGGAAGCCCGCCTGCCTTCCGCGCCCACGCTCTCATCACCCACCTCTACCCTGCACAATGGCCCGGCCAGGGCTCCTTCCACCCCTCCACCTGGGCAGGAGAGGGGCCAAAGACAGGGAGGAGGGGCGGAGAAGTCAGATCTGACTCCTCCCCCACCCGAGGGCACACCTTCCGGTGGCCAGTTTGGAGGACAGGTTAGCGTGGCCGCAGGGTGTGACTGTCAGAGAAGGGACGGCGGGGCAGGTGCGGCCGCTGGACACTGCCCAACAAGCTCCTTCTGCAGGAGAGGTGACCGGAGGCCCCTGCGTATAAACGTGCTCCCCAGAAGCGCTGGAAGTGCAGGCAGCTGGGTGCCCCAGAAAGTGCCCAGGCGAACATCTCCTTAAGGTCTTCCGGGGCTTCCTGCCACCGGGACTGGAAGGTATGGAGGGGCTGCCAAGAAACCTGGGCAGTATCTCCCTTGGCACCACCGCTGCCCAAAGACGACATGTGGAAAGCACAAGCTGCAGTCAGAACCCAGGGGTTCATAGCCCTGAGGCCCTGCTGCTGCAGGCACCTTGCCCACAGACCCGGTCCAGGAGCTCGGAGAGAGGCGCTGGCCCCTGGAATGGGGGTAAGGCACTTGTGTGAAGGGGCAGAACTGAGAAGGCGCCTGGGAGGACACGCTGGCCTTGGGGAGGAAGGAAGGGGCTTAAGGACCGTCCAGTGAGAGAAGAGCAGCGAGGCGGGGTTACAGGGCTGAGGGGGAACCGAGAGGAACCGCGGTGAGACAGCACGGCCCGGCCAGCTCCCTGTCCGTCAAGAGGAATGGGGGCAGATGGGACACCCTCCCAGGAAGGGGAGGAGGAGGAGAGAATCAGCAGAAGATCACACACTCACACACTCCACAGAGGGCAGAGGCACGCCGTGCCACACACCCGGAAGGGAAGCTTCGCACGCACACCCAAGAGCCGCGAGGCGCTCAACCAGTCCAGACTCTCCAAGCAGAGCCCCCGAGCCGAAGCGCACCCCAGGAGCGAGTGAGGGCAGGCAGAGGGGACACTGCGCAGGAGGGCAAGAGAGACGCTCCCACTCACACTGTGCCGCCGTCTAAGGGGCGGAGGCCGCATGCCTCCGAGGCTCCCCCCTCGCTCCTCGACCAGTCTCTGCTCCAGCCACCCCGGCTCTGCCCCTGGCCCCGTGGCACCCATATGCGGTGGGCAGCCCTGGCCCCTGCAGACGGAAGGGGACGGGGACGAGGAGGCCGTCGGCCGTCACCTGCACCCACCTGGCTGTGCATGAACTTCAGGTTGATCCCTTCCAGGGTGACCTGCAGCAGGCCACCCTCCCCGGTCTTCATGTCCTGCACGGGGAACTCGCCACCCAGCTCAGGCCCTGTGGTCCAGGTACATGGGTCAGTGGGTGACCGAAGGCCCCGCACGACCCGTAGGTGCAGACACACGCTCTCGAGGTGGGGCAGGCGGCTCTCACCGGGCTTGATGCTGTGCTGCCGGGCAGCCGCCCGCTCCATGCTGTCCTTCACACAGTAATACAGCTCCCGACACTGCGGCGGGGGGTGGAGGGGGCGGGGGAACAGCATCCTGTCACATGCCGGCCTCCCAGAGGCCCCTGCCGGGACCTTGGCTACAGCTCGTGGGCGTCTCAGCCCCCCGGGGAGAAGCAGCCTCCCTCCAGGGGCGCGCCCGCGGGTACCTTCTTCGTGTAGAACTTGTTGAGCTGGGTCTCGGAGCCGTTTCTGCGCCACAAGCACAGCACTTTGGTCTTGGGACAGTAGGTCATGTTGATGAGCTTCTCGTACCACCAGCGTTCGTACACCGTGCCCACGTTGCTACGCAACACCACGCAGTCGTCACACACCTGGAGTCGTGGGCGGGCTGTTTTAAGCGGGGCCCAGGGGAGCCTCTCCTACTCCCACGCTAACGCCTGCCCCGATCCAGAGGCCCTGCGACCACCGCCGCCATCACAGCTCAGCGCACGGTTTCTGCATCTCACGGAAGTCACCGCGGCGCAGAGCCGAGGCCTCGGCGGACACGAGGGGCCGGAGCCTCTCGCCTTAATATGGGGTTGACCCGACCACGCTCCCAAAAGCCTTGGGAAGAAAAGGGTCAAAAACAACAGCGTCGGATGTGGCCCTTCGAGCTCTAACCCGGTGTGACTCTCTGGTTTCACCAAAGTCTTGTCCACGTGCAAAGCGGCGACCAGCAAGCCACCCTCCGTGGTCTGTCTGCAAAGGGCAGGGCAGGCGTCCAGAGCGCGCGCGCGGCCGGCAGTGCGGGGCAGACCTGCTCAGGCAGCGGGTAGACGGGTAGAATTTTTAAGGTGGAAAGTTGACAGACTCAACCTGCTTAGAGTGGCTAAGCTTGCCCTGGGCATTGTTCTACACACTCACGGGAGTTGGGAAAGATACGTGGTCCAGGGTGTTCGGGGAAACATTGGTCAGTGGGCGGGACCAGTGCGAGGAATCCTGGGACACCCGGTTAGCACTCAGCGGACTGGTTATGTAGACCGGGAAATACGTCCAGCTCGTGAAGGAAAACAATTCGAGTTCTGCAGCAATATTTGTAATTGGACACCACTTTTGTAAGCAATGGGGTACAATGCCAACCCCACACTGCAATAAAGTTTTTTTAAACAAACAAACAAACAAACAGAGGGGGCTGAGCCCCGGCGGCGTAGTGGTTGTGCGCGGGACTGCGGCCCACTGGGACGGAGGTTCAATTCCAGCAGTGGGGCTGGGCCTCCTACTCCCACCACCGGAGAGCAGTGATGCCCCCCCCCAAAAAAACCCAGAAAACCACGTGTGTTGGTGAGAGGGTAGAGAGGCTGCCACGCCCCAGCGCTGGCGGTGGGACCTTACAAAGTTGGAACTAGAAAGACCGTATGATCCCACAATCCCACTACGAGGAGGCCCGGGCCCTGGGGGGGTAAGAGCCGCGACAGGACTAGCGGTAGCCACATCTAGACTCACCACCACCCTATTCACAGGGACAAACAGTGGGAAACCAGCCTACCTACGTGGCCCTCAGGGGAACAAGTAGGGTGCACACACAGCACCAGACCGCGCGATGGCAGAGACGCACGGGGAGTCTGCAGAAGCCCTCCTAAGATGGATGGACCTGCAGGCACGATGCCAAGGGAAACGAGGATCGGAGTCACAAAAGGGCAGATGTGGTCGGTGCCTATCACCAAAAAGCAAGAGAAGGTTTCTGCACGGAGAGACATCCTTTCTGGTGGTGCCTGGGGGACGGGGGGAAATGCTCCCACGAGAGGTGCTGCTGAGACACATTGTTGACGGGTGAAGGGGGAGGAATGGACAATATGGCGGGGGGTGGGGTGGGCAAGGGGAAGGAACCCGGGATGCCTTTAGTCACCACTCGTATTGAACAGTCCTGGATAGCTTACCCAGAGCCATGACCACATCAGAGATGAAAGGCAGAGAAGACACAGACCTCTTATTTACAGATGGCTTGATCCTGTCGCAATCGAAGCACAGTGAAAGTACCACAGAACCCCGGAAGGGCACAGGTCTGTCTGGGAAGGAGGGCGGTCGACCTGAAGGCCCCTTAGCGGCAGGGATGGCGAGCCTTCTGACGTCTCTTTGGACGTGTTGTCAGGACATGGAGCTTGGTAAAGTAGAGGGGACCCTCCATGAGCCAGACAGACACAGAGACAGCAACAAGGGGCCCAGCCATAACAGCGTCCCCGTTAGTCAGACCCTCCTCCATGGTACCTAACAACCACCACAAAGGCCCCTGAAAACACAGCCGGGCCTAACTGGAAACGTGAGCAATGGAGCAGGATATGCAGTCATCAAGCAGACATCGGCTGGAGTCTCGTATGTTTGTTTTTTTTTTTTTTGGGGGGGGGGCATCACTGCTCTCCGGCGGTGGGAGTAGGAGGCCCAGCCTTTGCTCCATGGAGCTGGAATTGAACCTCCGTCCCAGTGGGCCGCAGTCCCGCGCACAACCACGACGCCACCGGGGCTCAGCCCTCTCGTATGTTTTTAAAAGACGTTAAAAGAACAACATCATTTATAATAGCTGCCCCAAAGAAAAATTATCATGGAGTAAATTTTACCAGAGAAACCACGGACTTATTCAGAGAAAATTATAAGAACACTTCTAAAAGAACCCAGGAGAGATTTACAGCATGGGAAGAAAGCACCATGACCCTGGATAGAAAAACTCAATATAGGGAAAACATCAGTATTACCCAAAATCCTTTATTATTCTACATAGTCCCGATCCAAATCCCAGTACAATTCTCCAAAGAAATGGAAAAACTAGTGATGCTCAAAAAAAAAAAAAATGGAAAAACTAATCAAATTTCTATGGAAAAGAAAGAAACCCGAGATAAACAAGACACTATTAAAAAGCAAAGCAGAAGGCCTTTCACTCCCAGACTTCAAGCCCTGCCTTTCCACCACAGTCATCAAAGCAGCATGGTCTACACATATTCCTGGGCTGAGGACCAGGTGGGAGAGCAGGGCCAGACCCAATCCAGGGACACATAAAGCAGTCACCTGAAAAGGAGGAAGAAAGCAGGGGGGGAAAGAAGACCTGGGTAGCGAGAACAGGGCACTAACCCACCCAAGGGGGGCGGGGTTGTTTATATCTCCACAGGGGAGGGCAAGAGGGATCAGATTTCAATCTGGTGTGCCAAGACGTGAGTACAACATACCAGCACAGAACAGGGAACCAATAGAGAGGCCTGAGAGGCTGGCCCCAAAC